>PVJX010009228.1:0-61859 GCA_004027295.1 Dolichotis patagonum
TGGGTAAGATGGGTTTCTTGTAGACAGCATATGGTTGGATGTTGTTTCTTGATCCATTCTGCCAATCTGTTTCTTTTGATTGGTGAGTTGAGGCCATTTACATTAAGGGTTATAACTGTTATGTATTGGTTTATTGTTGACATGTTATCTTTCTGCTGTTGTATCTTTAGCTTTCCATTCTATTTAACTGTCTGCCTTGTTTGGTGGTTTTATCCTATGTGTATCTAGAATATCTTTCAGTATTTCTTGTAGGGCTGGTTTGGTGGTCATGAAGTTTTTCAGCTGTTCTTTGTCATGGAAGTATCTTATTTCTCCATCCATTTTGAAGGACAGTTTTGCAGGGTACATCTGTCTGGTTTGGAAGTGGTTTTACTTTAGGATCTGAAATACTTCACTCTATGCTCTTCTTGACTTCATTGTTTGTGTTGAGAAGTCTGCTGTGATTCTGATAGGTTTTCCTTTATAGGTGACCTGTCTTTTCTCTCTAACAGCTTTTAGTGTTCTGTTCTTATGGTGGGTTTCTGGATGGTGATTATTATGTGTCTGGGTGTAGTTTTATTTTAGTTATGGCTATTTGGAGTTCTATATGCTTCACTAATCCAAATGTCAGTTTCCATCCTCATATTTGGGAAGTTTTCAGCTATTACTTCTGTAAATATCCTCTTGATATCATTTTGGCTGTCCCTTTCTTTTTCATTTATCCCTATTTATCTTATGTTATTTTTCTTTGCATCATCTAGTAGCTGTTGAATTGTTATTTCTTGATACTTTGTTATTTTTAAAAGATCTTTCCTTTCCTGTGCACTAGCTGTGAGCTTATCCTCAAGGTCTGAAATTCTATCTTCACTTTCATTGAGGCAGTTTTGACAGCTTTCAATAGAATTTTTGATTTCCTGTATATCTCTTTGAATCTGCTTTATGTATTCTGTTTGTTTCTTACAGTGCTCATTCAGGGATTCTATCTGTTTGCTTTGTTCCTCTAATTTTTTAAGCTGTGTCTTCACTAGATGTGTTCACTATTTCTTTCACTACTTTTATAATTTCTTCTTTTACCTAGGCAATTATTTCTGATTTGAATTTCTCCATAGCTTCCCCTAGTTGCTTCTTTATTTCGGTTGATATCATTTCAGTCATTTCAGGTATATTGCTTCTATTTTCTTCTATGTACATGGCTCCCAGGGTTTCTTGGGATGGGCTGGTGATTTGAGCCTGCCTTCTGGTCTTTCCTTTTGTCATTTTTCTTTATTTCCTTGGTTTGAGTGGTGTTCCAAAGCTTCCTCTGGGTGTGATGCAAATCTCCTCCTGCACCATCAGCTACTGGAGCAGTTTCAGCTCCTCTGCAGGCACTTGGCCCCCTAAATTGAGAGGTGGATGCAGGGTGTGGAGAACTGGGCCCAGAGAAACCCCTGGGCACAATCCCCTGTACTAGGGGTGTGGATATGAACTCAACCACTGGCAGCACTGGTCTCAAGCTGTCCCCAAGCCAGCCCAATTGAGGTCAGAGTCCTTGTGCAAGGTTTCTGCCTCCTGGACTGAAACAAGACCATTGAGTGTGGTTGACTGAGGCCCTGCAATCTGCTGAACCCAGTCCAGTGTCCCAGTAGCTCCCCAGAAACTCAAAAGCCAAAATGTGGGTCTCCAACTTTCCCCAGGTCACCAAAACTCACCTGAGGAAAACTCCACCCCTCTGGAGATTCTTGGCTCTCTTAATTGAGATGCAGAATCTGGGTGTGGAGAACTGGGGCCAGCAGAGCCCACAGGGCACAATCCCCTGTCCTAGGGGTGTGGAGATGAACTCAGCAGCTGGCAGTGGTGGTCTCAGGCTGTCCCCAGGCCAGCCCAATTGAGCCCAGAGTCCTCGTGCAAAGTTCCTGTCTGCTGAACTGAAACCAGGCCACTGAACGTGGTTGACTGAGGCCCTGCAATCTGCTGGACCCAGTCCAGTGTCCCAATAGCTCCCCAGAAACTCAAAAGCTGGAACGTAGGTCTCCAACTTCCCCCAGGTCACCGAAATTCACCTCGACAGTTTATATTTATAAGGAAAAGAAAACACATGAATAGGACCAGAGTAGACAAGACAAGTGACTTGGGCATGAAACCTGCATCCATGTGACATACTCCACATGTCACACTGCTTCTTTATTTCATGCTAATAGTCTTACACATTATTCTCTATCACTGTAGGAGGAGACATGGAGAAGTATAAGCTTGTCTTATGGATGGGTCAATTTTGGTAGTGGTTCAGTAGTAGATTTCTTGCTTGGCATGCACTAGGCCCTGAATTTAATTCCTGACACCACAATAAATAAATAAATAAATAAATAAAATAAGCTTGGAAATTTGCCATGAGCATTTTCTGAATTAAATAAACCCTTGAAAATGATTGGGCAGTTTGGATAATAATGACACAATCATACCTTAATGTTCCTTCAGAACTTATTATTACATCTTTTTCTATCATATCTTTCTCTTCCACAGGCACATATATTCTTTTTTTAAAAATTTTAAATGTTGCCAAGTAAAAATTACTGAAAAGTAATTCAATCTTTCAAATCTACTTGCCAAAAAGAGTAAGTGATATATCTGGAAATGAAAACATAGCCAACACCGGGATTGAAAGCCTCTGAGTAATCATGTATTTCAACCCCTTTTTTATGTAAAACTATATTTTGACTCAGAATTTTAGAAAAAGATGACATAAAATAATAAACATGCCTTCTCACTTATTACAAAATTCTTTGAAATACAGATATGCAGTGTATGTGCATTAACCACACTCACATTTTCAGCTGACTTTCTGTACTACCAGCACAGTCAGTGTTGAGGGGTTTTGATCCATGAAACATTACATACAGAAAAAGTAAGTTTTATTGCATTGTATTATTATTAAGGTTAATTTTAATCAGCAGTATAAACTTGTCTTTGTTGTTGCTATTATATCATTTGGGAGTTATTGTTTGGTTGGTTGCTTACTTGTTGGAGGTTACTCTGTAATATAGGCTTGCTCCTTATTTTAGCCTCCTTAGTTATGGGATTGTAAGCAGGCTACGCTACCTATGCTACCTACTTAGTGTAAATTAGCTTCCAAAGTTGCCTTTCTGATTCCAAAGCAAATAAGATTTTATATCTGTAACAATAATTTTCATAACATTCCGCAGATTAACAATGAATCACAGAAAATTAAAGTACTACACATTTTGCTCTCCTGTGTCAGATTTTTGTTCATTTAAAAATAAACCTGAAAAATCTAGTTTTCCTTCTTCTGTTTAATGTTCAACCTACAGTTGAGCATATGTGCTATGTTAAATATTATACCAAACTGAAAGAATGCTTTTTCTATAGATTCAATTAGGATCCGAAAAATAATAATAAGATTAGTACCAAGTCACTGCACAGTATCATAGTTCATTATATATGGTTCTCTTGTATTAAGGATAGACCATCATCTTAATCAGATATCTAAATTTTAAGTAGTCTGCAATGATACAATGTTCTGTGTTTATACAGCTGACTGCTTTAATAATTGCACCCAAAAGGTAATAACTTTTAAATGATTAGTGGTAAAAATCAAAATAACAGTGAGTGTTACTCATCATTCATGATTTCCTTTGATCACATAGCAATTCTAGCTGTGATATATAGTGTTCTCACTAAATGAAAAGTAGTTGGAATTTTTTATTCTTCTTTACATATAAGAAAACTGAAGTACAAAGTTGAGCAATTACTAAAGCACCAAGCTAAAAATGATAGAAGGAAGACTTACAACACGGTTGTCTTTGTCAAAGCCAATGTCCTTACACCTTGTCCTATCTAGTGACAGGAATTTGAATACATTAACATAATGTAATTTTTAGAACAATAAAGAATATTATCATCAAAGACTTAATTTCAAATTTTCAAAATTTCAAAATTACAGTAATTTGAAAAGTGGTAATGTTATAACAGATGTTATTGTTCTGTAACACAATTAGTGTCCTCTCATGAACACAGTCTAAACGTACCTTCAAAAGACCCACAGCATGATTAGGTTACCTTTGTATTCTAGTGACAGATACTGAAAGATTTTTTGTGGCACATTTGTGAGTTTTGGAAATTATTACAGAGCATTCTATATTTCTCTTAGTTTTGTTTGAGGAGAGAATGAGACTTTTCTTCACCTGCCCAAAGAATACTGTGTTTAATTTCCCCAAAGACAAAGTGTGCTGTATTGTGGTTGTTACAGTAAGAGAAAATGGTAAGAAGACTGAGTTTGTTTCCACTAACATTTCCATTTAAAGTAGCATTTAAAGGACACTGATTGTCCTTGAGACATTAGAAGTTTAGAAGATAATGTATTACATAAAGAGTAATGTTATGTCTGAAATTAAGGTATATTCAAGCAAAATTCCTTGGTATTTTTATGGAAAGTCAAATAATTTCATAGCAATCTTTATAGCCATACCTGAATGTATATTTTTGCAACATTTTTCTGAGGCTGGTAAGTTATTTCTAGCTACACAACATCCAAGTTTTAAGCAGCGATTATGTGCTCATGCATACTTGAAAGTCAGTAAAAATTCTGATTTCTTTGGCCAAATTCTGCAACATCCATTTCTGTAGAGTACAGTCTCTTGGCAGTCTTCGGGTTCAAAACTGCTTTGACTTCTTTCACTTGGCAGAACATTCTAAAAGGAAGTTTTTTTTTATATTATTTACCTTCCCAATAATTACTAGAGAGACTCTTAGGCTACAGCAGACATGACTTGGAGTGGGCATTTGTAATATAGTTTAGTATTTTAAAATGATTTGGTTTCTGCCTTTGCTGAATTTGCTGAGATTAAAAGATTTACTGAGATTAAACCTAGCACAAGAATATGATTCAGTCCTTTACAATGGTATTACACAGCTCTGTAAGAACTGTGATAATGAAGATTAGGTGTACCTAAAACAACTGTTCGATTCACTTGTGTCCTTCCAGTCCAGTACAGACTGGCTTATACTTGGGCTTCACATCACATGCATGGTCCTACCACCTTTAGTGAGTAAAGAATATTAAGGAGATATGTGAAGATTCTTTAAGGGCATGATGCTGCCACACATCTTTTTTATTGTTGCAAGAGTATTTTACTGAAATCATTAAATGCATACAAATGGATTTTTAGGGACCCAAAGGATTGATAATAGCAGACAAGAGAACCCTGAGTCAAACACTTTGTGAGGGGATATTTTCATGATGACTGGATATAAAAACCTTAGAAACATATTAGTGATGACTTTTGATTTTGCCTTCTGCAGCTTTAATAAAAAAATGTGTCTTCTCCGACAGCTTGGGAACAAATCCTGAAAATGATGTTACTTAATTTGTGTACCTAATAGTTATAAGAAAAAAAAAGTAGCTCCCCAAATGTTTTCAGTTTGCTTAGCTGAGCAGAAACACATTAGTATCAATCTAAGGATTCACAACTAGAGCTGGTTTTTATTTTGTGTATTTTTTTGCCATCATTGTGAATTGTTTGTTATTTGGTTTGGCTTGCTTTCTTTTGGGCTATTTTGAAAGCTACAGAGTTTTAAGTGTGGTTAATCCAGAATATTAGTTGAAACAATAAATCTTTGTTTTTGTCAAGGACAGTATGGTTCTGAAGTTAATTCCAAGCAGTTTCTCAGAAGAAATACAGCACTGCTTCTCATTTCAGCAGTGTTATTTTGTGATTATATTAAAGCTAAATATTCTGAAAATGTTTTTTAAAACTAATTTTGTACACTTGCATTTATGAAAAAAATTATTTCTCACATCATCTGTGCTGTTAGAAGTAGACAGATGAGTTTTTACAAAATATCAAAAATCAACACATTTTACTTGATCTCAAAATCGAATTTTTTTCAACCCTGCAGCCAAAATTGTTAGAAAATATTTGCCACCTATTGAAATATTCATTGAATTTGGAATGTGTGTTAGATTTTAAGCCAATAAACTCTTTTCAATATTATTATGTTAGCAGATGCTATAAACCTAATAACAGACTGAAATATTTTTAAGTAATTGTACAGTTAAATAATATTGTTAACATGAAATTTTAATGTAAAATTTTCATACCTTTGGGATGTGGATGTGCTATATTTAAGTTTGAAAATTATTGTCTTTCTTTAAAATGTTTTAAAAATTACATTCAATAAAAATTTATGTTAAAATTTTTTCCATCATATATGTTTAATCTTTTTTGTGCCTAGATCTTTATGCATATGATGTGACTAGATCTTTATTCAGACTTATACTTTACCTGAGAAATGTAACCTAGTATCATGGACCTTTTATTATGTGTTATCTTTTGTCATTTTACATCTTTACACCCTTATGGTGTGCCTCCATAATGGAATGTGTAATTTAATATTTTACTACCATAGTTCCTTGTGGTTTCAGAAACAGTGAATGCCAAAGGGCTTCTGCTCATTTTTGATATTGAGATATCCTTATGTAAGTGTATTTCCCATCAATAAATTAAATATCCTTTTGTAGATTTTCAAATAGAAGTGAAGGAAGACATGAAAATATGCTTCTTTTTCTGGCAGGATAACAGAGTGAAAAATTCAATAGTTTTCCTTTCATAATTGTGGAGTCCTATAATTTTGTTGATTTTTCATTTAGTTATGTATGAAACCAAACTGTTTTTTCCTGTTCTTACACTTACACTCACCATAGAATGTTTTGCTTCTGGCCATCCAAATATGCATGGATTGTTCCCCCAAGCAAGCATTGAGTGTCACACAATTTAGTTTAATTCCAACACAATGTACCTAGAATTAGAGGCAAATTACTGATAAACAGTACTCTGTACCATACAACTGTCCCTTACTTCAGATTTCAGTTGCAAGTCTTGGGTTGCAAACTGCACTTCTGATGAATCAGCTATAAAATCAGGGCATCCTAGTTCACTCAACAGATTTGGTTTATTTGATAGAGAAAATGATGGAATTTAGGAAAATACTTTACTTATACCCACAGGTTTATTGTAAAGGATACAGATGAACAACCAGATGCAAGTAATGCATAAGGCAAAGGGTGTAATTCTTCCACACGCTGTGACAGTAAGCCACCCTCTAGGAATCTGAACATGCTCACCAACCCAAAAGATCTCCAAATTATATCATTTGGAAACATTATAGAGACTTAATTTTATAGTTATAATTGATTACGTCATTGATGATCAACTCAGCCACCAGTCTCTTTTCCTTTGCCAGAGGTAGGCAGATGAAATTAAGAGTTCCAGTCCTCCAGCCACATGGTTGGTTGCCTGGTCACCCAGGCCACTGACCCCCATCTTGAGCCTCAAGAGAAGTCTGCCAAAGGTCACTTTGTTACAGCAAAAGATGCATCAGTTATCTAAGAATTCTTAAAAGATTTAGGAGTTCTGTGTCAGACAGTCCTATCATGAGGAAATCACAAAATGTTAGAAATTCTATGTCAAGAACTCAAGTCAAAGACTAAATATTGGCATAAAATATTCTCCTAGCATTCCTGTTTATAGAGGCTTTAGGAGTTTGGTTGCAGGAACTAAATATAATATTTCTTATTAAACTATAGTAACACTAAACTCAACATTTAATTTCATGTCTTTATCCCCCAGCATACTAATGTATATTCCATCTATATTTCATTAACAAGAAAACAACATTGTGCATAATTTTATAAATGGAAAGAGGTTCATTTCCAAATGCTATTAAACTATATCTATTACAAAAACTGTTTGCTAAAACACCATTATCTTTATCAAATTTAGCATCAAGATATTCTATCACTCCAAATGACCCTTCTGTGTGATAAATTGAACATTCCTTACAATTTGGTAATTTCAGGGTAGTAAGAACTATTACAGTTGTCATTAAATTCTCTTCCAGTTGTTTCATAGGCAGAAGATTCATGGTATCCTATGCCTTGAACTTTAAAAACACACATTATCATTTTCTCCAGAAAAAAGTAGGAAGGGGACAGGGGAGGAGGAAAAGAAAGGAGAATGTTAGTTAATAGCCCAAACTTAAGGTAGAAGAGGAAGTATACAGGGAGTGATATGGGAAAGTATGAAGTTGAGTTCATCTGTAGAGATTAGCTGCTGTTTCTTGTTTATATCTAGGTATCTCTACAATAACTGCTGTATTGACTAGGCAGGGATTTGGGGAAGTGATTGGATCATGGGGTATGATGCTTATCAGTAGCTTATAGTGATCAGTTCATAACTAAATAGAGGGTTAGAAAGTGAAGCATGATAGAAGTTGAAGCATGATAGAGGGTTAGTTACTGAAGGTGCACCCAGGAAGGGTTTATCTTTTTCCTTATTTCATCTGTCTTTGCTTCCTGTCTGCTATGTCATAAGCAACCTTCCTCTGTCATTCCCTTCTGTCATGCTGCCCTGCTTTGGAACCAGCAAACTATGGATTGAAAACTACAAAATATCAGCTAAAATAAGCCTTTCTTCCTTTAACTTGCTGGTTTTGAATATTTTGTCCCAGCAATGTAAAAAGTGACTAAGATAGCTGCAATGCAGTCAGCATATGAGTGAAATTAATGTCTGGTTCTTAAAAACAACTCAGAAACCAAGTATCTTAATTACATTTAGAATTTTAATTTTGACTATTTAATAGAAACATCACCTCTCCAGAGCTTTCTTTTTAATAAATTGAAGAATGAAAAAAGTGATTTCTTTGAAAATTATGATTAAGGATCTAACTTTGTGAAGAACATTTATTAAGAATTTTAAAAGTGGTCAACATTTAAAATTTTCTATTTAAGAGTTTTTGAGAGTGTTTTACATATAATTGATTAATGGCTGTGGCTACATATACCTACCTAATTGATTTTACAAGAATTCTTGAGAATTGCTTTATTGAGATACTGCTTTAGATTACTGTGATAGCTACTAATATACAATCTAATGCTACTTAAGACATGAGATGATACAGTGTTAAGAATGAGTCCTCCTTTCCCAGGGCTTCTGCACCATTTACTGCCTGCTCAGGGTAAATTCACCTCACCTTAAACTACTGTGTGGTTTCTAGTCATAAAATATGAAAGGGAAATGTGGAGGGCCAGGCAAGGAATCAAATACCACTTAGTTGGCTGTGTCATTTTCTAGAATGAGAAAATAATATTTGTGTATTTCCAAAATGTGTTGAATGTGTTGATGGATCACTAGACACATTAATCATTATGAAGCAAAAATATTAAGTTTCTGATAATCTGAGTAAGTTGAAGAATTAGTCATTTCCCATTCTCCTTTGGGAACTCAAAAGTTACCAAGAGACTTGGTCAGCATATGAATTTCAGTTAATGCGTACTGCATGTCGGGAAAGCTGAAAGAATTGGAGGGTTTTATGATATCTTTTGGTCCTTGGATTTTGAGTCTTCTGGGAGGGTATGATAAGCTCTACAGCTGAACAGCAGCCAGTGCTCCAAGAGAAAGGTAAGAGCTCATTCTCTATGATTCTAGAATAACTGCTAGGCCAGAGATTTGTCTCAGAGAGGAGCATAAAATCTATGAAGCTTTATGACATAGTGGAAAATGTTCCCCTAATATAACTCTATGAGCTTATGAATTTAACATCTCAGATTTTTAATTTATTTATTTTTTATTCAGCAGAGTTAGCAATAATACTAAAGTTAATGCTATAGAATATGTAAGAAAGACAACCTCATGTACTGATTAGATAAGATGTAATATATGAATTATCTGAGTAATTGATAATCATATGAGTAATTGAGTTTTTTAAAAAATACTTTGCCCTTAATACTTATTTTAAAAAGACTGTGAATTAAAATTCCTAAAAATACCTACCAAGTTTAGTTAAAGGAAATAAACTCATTTTTTAAAAGTTCTTCATTTAGTTACTATTTATTGAGTGATTTATTTACACTAAGCACTTAATTGGTGAGGAAAACAAATTCCCTACCCTTTCATTGCTTGCTATTCAGTCAGGATGAAGACAATGAGTAACAAGTAAGTGCATTGTTACTGCTCACTGATATAAAGGGGAGGGATACTCCTGGAAGTATTATAGAAGGAAGTGATTTTGATTAAGAACAATCAAAGAAAGTTTGAGGAGGAGATATTTAAGCAACATCAGTGATAAATACCTCTAGCTGGAGTTCATTGAAACAACAGGTTTTAAAAGAGCAGCAATTATATGAACAAAGTCCCTAATAAAAGAAATAGGTACATCATTCAGAGGTAAATGTGGTTCAAGTGATTGAGTCTGAAGAGAGGGAAACTCATGAAACTGGATGTATAAGAAGACCCAGATGATATAAGGTCCTACCTAACATTAGAAATTGAGGAGAATCAGGAGAGTTGCCTTTGCCAGCTGGGCACTGCCACCAGAAGACCCTTTTCTCTGTGTGCCCAGAATGGGCCAACAGAATCAGGAGAGCTGTCTCTGCCTGCTGTGTACTGCTACCCAAAGTCCACATTCTGCAGGTGGCCAGCATGGGCAGGGAGAACCAGATCCACCTTCACTCTCAGGGAGCTGCCACCAAAAGGCTCCTTCCTGCAGGCAGCCAGCAGGAGTAGGGACACACAGCCAGGTAAGTCCTGTGCATCCATAGCCCACCATTGGAGGACTTTGGTTCGCTCAGGCAGCCATCACCCACTAGCAGAATCAGACAAAAACACTCCTGTGTGTCTGCCACCATCGTGGGAGTGCCAGGGTAGACACACAGGCTGAAAAGCAGCCCCACCTCCATGCACCCTGATCATCTGCAAAGCCACAGTGTAGATGCATAGGTCTGGATAAGCGTGCTCCATACCCTGCTATCTCCCCCGTAAATCTGGAATTAGAGGAACCCAGGTGCATGTCTCATCCCCCTACACTGCCTAGGGGCAACCAACATGGGAAGTGCCTGAGGCCTCACAACCAGCTTATTGGGAGCAACCCAGGAAAATGTCAAGAAGAATGAACAAAAGGCAAAATGAGACCTCTAGCCCGTACAGAATAAATCTGGGAGATACAGTCATGGAAGAAAATGTAAGTCGCACACTTGAAATCTCTGAAAGGATAGCAACTGAAGTAAAGAAATAACGTCATGAGATTATAAAAGCAGTCAAATCAGAAATAATGTCTCAGGTAAAAGAAGAAATCACAATCATACTGAAAAAATTGTTCAACAGGTCTAAAGAAGATACAGATGAACAAGAGGAGCCTAGGAAAATGATGGAAACCTTGAACGAATGTAGAAAGAAATTACAAGGCATGAAACAAATTTGAAGAGAGATCTAGGAAATTAAAAATTCAATCAAAAGCTGGCAAAACCAATTGAAAGAGACTGAAGATAGACTTTCAAACCTTAAAGATAACACTGCAGCTAGTGATCATGAAAGGAAAGAGCTCTTAAAAATAACATGGGATCAGGAAATAACAACTCAGTGGCTGCAAGATGATGCAAAGAAGCATAACTTAGGAGTGATAGGTGTTGGTAAAGAAGCAGGGGTCAATACAAGTGAAATTAAAAGGATATTCATAGAAGTAATAGAAGAAAACTTCCCAAACATGGGAAATGGATCTGGCTTGCAGATAAGTGCATATAGGGCTCCAACTAGCCATAACCAAAGTAAATCTTCACCCAGACATATAATAATCAAGATTCCATAAATTCAACACAAGAATAGAATATTAAAAGTGGTTGGAGAAAACAGACAGATCACCTATAAACCAATCAGCATCACAGCAGACTTATCAGCACAAACCATCAAGTCAAGAAAAGTTTGGAGTGAAGTGTTTCAAACCGGAAAGAAAACTTCCAGCCTAGAATGATCTACCCTGCAAAACTATCTTTCAAAATTGATAGAAAACTAAGATACTTCCATGATAAAGAACAACTGAAGGAATTCATGACTACCAAACCAACCCTACAGAGAGTGCAAAGGGATATTCTAGTGGAGAGAAAGATGACGATGGTTCTAGGAAGAGCAGCAGAGGAGGATCACCAAACAAGACAGGCAATTGAATGAAGGGGAAAAGTGGAGGGCCAACAACAGGAGGGTAGCAGGGCAGAGACAAACCAAGGTATGCCGGTTGTAACCATTAATGTAGATGGCCTTAGGTTAGAAATAAAAAGAAACACAGGAAGAATGGATTAACAAACAAGATCCATCGATACACTGTATAGAAGAAACACATTCAACTGGAAAGGAAATTCATAGAGTGAAAATCAAAGGAGAGAAAATAATTGTTTCATGTGACAGGAGACAAAAAAAAGCAAGGGTAATTTGCCCATCAAGCAAAGAATGGATAAGAAAGATACGGTATTTTCATGCAGTGGAAAGCTACCCAGCTATAAAGTAGAATAATCTTAAGGCTCCTGTAGGTAAATGCACGCAACTGGAGATCATGTTCATGGCCGAAACAGTTAGAACTCATATGTGTGAACACTAGTATAAGAAACCAAAGGAGTTAATGGCATCCAAAAGCAAAATAGTTGATGTAAGAGCAAAGGGGAGGAAATACCTGGGAGGGAAAGATGGACACTACTGTCAATTTCTTATTGTCTTACTTGAACTCTCACATTGTTTACACAATTTTGTTCAGTTTTGGTTCATTCTGCCTTGTTTTGTTAGATTTTGTGCTGTCAGATGGTAGGGGCAGCTATTTTGAATATAATGGCATATATTATGGTAATCATGGTTTCCTATTATATTACTTTGAGGTCTTATAATGCTTTCATTCATTTGTTTGATTCTGTTTCATTTGATTTTATTATGTATGATGGTATGAATAGCTATTTTGAAGAAAACAAGACATTATGGTAGCGACTGTTGACTTACTATCATCTTGTTTTGAAGTCCTACTGTGAGTTTGTTTTTCTGTTTTGATTGGTTCTATCCTGTTGTGGTTTATTTGATTTTTTTATGCATTATGGTATAGACAAATTGTTTGAGGAAAATGAGATATTACAGTAGCCATTGTTCATTCCTTGTTGTTTGGTTTTGAAGTCCTATAATGCTTTCGTTCTTTTGAATGGTTTTATACTATATTGTTATGCTTGGTATTATTGTGTGTGAAGGTATGCTCAACTGTTTCAAAGAAAAGATACATTATGGTAAGTATTGTTGATATCCAGTTGTCTTATGAAGTGCTGTGTTGCTTGCATCGTTCTGTTATGATTTGCTTTGTTATGTTCTCCTTTGTTTTGTTATTTTTAAAATTTAAAAAATTTAAAAAAAAGAAATTGATAATTTTCTCTGAAAGAGAATAAGAAGCCACTGGAATTTTTTTGCTGGGTTATGTTGTGCTCCAAAATGTGTGTGTGTGTGTGTGTGTGTGTGTGTGTATGTGTGTGTGTTATTCAGTAAGTGGTTGGAAGTTGAGCTAGGTAAGAGTGACATAGGAAGAATGTTAAGACATAAGATGGCAACCAAGAATTATGCTGAAGAAGATGAAAAGACATGTAGATAAGAAATATATTGATGGATTGCATTGCATATGGGGTTAAAATAAAAAGAATGAAGAAGAAAATTTCCCAGGACTATGTTTCAGAACTGAAAGCATAGTAGTCCTACTTGCTAAATCACAGCTACTAAACCTTTAAGGACAAAAACAGAAATTCAATTTGAGAATTTTAATTCTGTGACCTAGACTGACACTATGAATAAATATCAAGCATATAATTATCTACCTTTGGAATACAGACTTAATTTTGGCTTCATGAAATTACAGGTATTTTCTAAAATTACAGGATTAGGATATACCATAGGAGAGACTGTTCATTGGAGGAGAGAGACACAAACCAGAATTTTGAAGCAGAAGTATAGTACTGGAGAGAAGGTTAGCGCTCTCAGATGAAGAGTGGCTAGACAACTGGACGAAAACGGAAAGAAAAATAAATAACAACTTCATACAATCTGAAAGACAACAGTGTTACAAAACAAGGGAATCCTACCAAATTGTGTCAGGAGATCAAGAAGTAAGAATACAAAAAGAGAAACATCCCCTGACTTTGGTAACATGCAAAGCAGCAGTGACAGGTTCTAATCATAGAGCAGTTCACATAGACACATTGGTTGGAGCTCATTTTAGTGACCCAGTGGAAGGCACAACAGATCCAGATAAAGCCAACAAAAATTAAAAAATGAAAAGACTCAAAGTGCATTGTAATGAAAATATTAAAGGATTACCAACTTGTAACTCAAAAATGAAAAATTAATTCAGTCCTATCAATGACTGCTTCACTCTTACACACGTGAAATTTTTTATATCTTCCAAATATCCACATCTACTGCTCACTGATCTTTTTCTTTTCTCTCTTTTCATTCTAATAGGTAAACTTAAAATTGTATTTTTTTTTTGGTATCGGGGATTGAACTTACAACCTTGCACTTGCCACGCAGTTGCTTATGCCATTGAGCTAAATCCCTGGCCCCTAAAACTGGAATTTTTGTAGGAGGTTTTATTTTATTTTTTCTGGTATTTGCTTTTTCTTTTTTAGTCTTTTTAAAAATAATTGATATATTGGGAAATATATCAGCAAAGCAGAATACTGTAGTCTTTAAAATTATCTTCTTGGCTTACCTTTCTCTACCTCTGTTTTCTAATTTTTGTCACCAAAAGTTTGGGACATAGGATGGCAAGAATATGTTCTTAAAGAACAATGGGAAAATGAAGAAAATGAATAGTTAATAACACAAAGATAAAATTTCCATTGGTATGTAGAACGAGGATGAGCAAAATAAGAAGGCCATAAGTTTTTATATACTGATAAATATTGTCCTTTGTCATGTGACAGTCATGAAAATTTATTGTTCTTAGATTCCTAGCTAGCAAGAAATGTCACTGTTTTAAGTATATGTTCATTATGTGTTCTTTTTGCCACATTGAACAGGAAAAGGCAAATGTATGCCCCTTATAACTTATTCCTGTGCAAAACAAATAATAGTCTGCTACAGTCATTTATTACAAGTTAATGATCTTAAGTGAAGGCTTTACCTATTTAAAAAAAAACAAAATATGAGTGTACAAAACATTTATTGACATAATTGCTGACAGTGAGGAGGAGAGGTATATTTAGAGGATGTTGAATCACCTCAACAGAAAAAAAGCATTTGAAATATATTAAATAGCTAAAAGCATCCCAAAATTCAAGTTTTGTTCTCAGATATATGTTCAAGAATGTTAACATTCTCAGAAGATGTAAAAAGGCATGCTCACTTGGAATGTGATCCGCTGCCATAAAGTGACATTCTCTTGTAAGACTCCAGACCATTAGTTTGTGGATATCAATTATCAACTCACAGTTATCTTATTCAAGAACACCAAGTGATTAGGCTGTGCATCATTAAAGCTTTAAAGTTGTGTAGTAATTTTCTCATTTGGTATTTCATTATGGATATCATATTAGGCCAAGAAAGGATATAACATATTTATAATTTTATTTTCATGTTTTAGAAAAAAGATGGCTAAAGTGGAGCAAAGATCTTTGATTCAACTGAGTGAATTAGTAAAACAACAACAACAAAAACTTGAGAAAGTTCAAGCATTCCTTAATATTTTAGAAAATGTTTTACAAAAGTGGAAAAGAACAGCCCAAACACAGAAAACTTGAGTAGCTATTTATCTTTATAGTCTTTATAAATAACCCTTTGAGATGTGTGATTCTCCCTCACATGTTGGAATTAGTGATGTAAGTTGCTAATAACAGTCTTAGACACATAATATTTCTTCTTTTACATCCTAAGTCTCTACAATTTTATTATCTTAGTAGAATCTGAAAAAAGTCATTCAACATTTTTGCTGTCATCATTAAAATTTTAACCTATTTTGGTCCTGATTTTCTGCTGAAGTTTTTAAATATCAGTATCACTTTTAATACTGACAGAGATAGCAGTTTCATGCCTTGTAACTGTGAGTGTTTTGGTTTAATTTGGCAAATTTGTGACATCATCTATAGACCATCATTTCCATATATACATATACATGTATGTTTTCATATATCAACTATTTTCATCTCTGTCTGCAAATATATATGTATATATCTTACATATATATTAACATATATGTTACATATATATGTATATTACCATATATATATATATATATATATATATATATATATATATATTTAAGTGTGTCTGATTTCACTGAGTCCCATAGCACTGCTTTAGGCCCTTTTATTTTTCCAGGGTGGGAGGGCCAAGGAAGGAAGGAAAGAAAGAGAGAGACTGATTCCAAAAACTTAGTGTGATATAAAATAGAGTATCACTTATAGCTGTATAGTTCTTGTGATAACAAAAAATTCTTGGAAAGGGGAAAAGCTGGTATAGATTACTAGTAATAAAGAGAAACAAAGTAAAAGCATCCCATTTGGTAATATAGGTATATTTGATAGTCAAACACTTTAAAATAATTAAGAGTAGTAGATTTGTAATGTATATTTGTAAAATACTAAATATAAAAATTTAAAATAGATAAAAATATTGAGAATTTCAATGAAGAACTAAATAAATAAACTTCCTAGAACTGAAAATTATGATACCTAAGAACACAGAGCAATTTAAAAGAATGGAGAATAGAGGAATGAGTGAAAGGAAATAAAAAGAATTAAGATATGTTATGTACATGTATCAACTTCACGCAATGAATTTAATCATTATGAACTGCAAGGATATATTAATAGAAAATTTTAAAAATGAAATAACAAAAGACAGAAAATTAAAATGATAAAAAATCAAAAGAGACTGAAAGACAGGTAAAATTAGCAAAGGTTTTTTTCCTGCAGATTTAAAGACAATCTTTATACTGAAACATGGAAGAAAATCTGTAAGGAACAGTTGAAATGACTTAATTGGTGTAGAAGAATAATAGGAACTTGTAAATGCACAGTAAACAAAACAACAAAGAATAAATGAATAGATTTTTTTTAGAGTTGATGGGGAACATTTAGTTACTCCATGAATCCAGAAGTTCTGCAACCCTAGAAACATTAAGGTCACAAAAAACACTCCTGCACTACAGTCAGTTAAGAAAAAAAAAGAAAAGAAACATTAACTTCAAAGGATCAGTAGTAAGAGTGATCATTGATTTCTCTC
Organism: Dolichotis patagonum; assembly: GCA_004027295.1. Classification (NCBI taxonomy): domain Eukaryota; kingdom Metazoa; phylum Chordata; class Mammalia; order Rodentia; family Caviidae; genus Dolichotis; species Dolichotis patagonum. Next base: position 17,043 of record PVJX010009228.1, read on the forward strand.
CAAACAGCATGAAATCCTGAGAAAAAGGATCATCAGCACTTAAGTTCTGGGTGAAAACATAGCTTGGTCATTGAAAGCCTTGAACTGGACTCACTCTCCCAGCCCCCAAACTGCCTGCCAGCAAAGAGACACTTCTCATCTGGGAATTCAGCTCAGCACAGAGGCTGTAGTCTCCAGATACAGGATAAGATAGGACATGAGATAAGACAATACAAGGAATCTTGGCAGGTCCCACGACATCTGAAGACACTCAAGGATTTATACTGGATGCTTCAAGGACTTTGCCCACTGAGATGCAAGACTACCAGGGAACTTTGACCACAGATGTTTATTAAAATATTCCCTTCTAATGCCACTGCCTTTTTTCTGTTCCTATAAAAGGAATCCACTTCTCTTTGTTCCATACGGATGGTCTTTTCACCTTCTACCTGCTTGCACCCAGGCACAATAAATTCCTTTACACCAGCCTAGTGGTCTCGGCTGGTGTCTGCCCCTCGCACCATTTCTTACATTCTTCAGATTCTATAACCAGTTAAAAATCCTTCAAAAATTAAGGTAAAATAAAGATTTTTTTTTTCAGGAAACAGAAACTCAGGCATTTCATCATTAAAACGTCTGCAGCAGAAGTAGTAGTGAATGATGTTTTGTGTTTTTTGTTTAATGCTTCAGGTAAATATAGCTAGAAGAAAATACGGAAATTCAGGACAGCAGTCACAAACAGGAAAACAGGAACTGTGATGAAGAAGAGGTGATTAGAGAGTTGATTCTTGCTCACTTTGAAGACAGAGAAAGGGCACCATGGGCCAGGAAACTGTGTTGTTTAGCATGTGGAAAATGCAAGATAATATGTTGTACTTTGTATATTTCCTGAAAAGGATACAGCCCAGGCCTCTCCCTAATTGTAGCCAAGCAAGACAATTTTGGACTCCCAACCTACAGAATTGCATTGATAATTGATTTTTTTTAAAAAAAGTATCCTGTCATAAATTGTTAAGAATGGATAGAAAATAATACAGATAAAATAGTTTTCTCCCAATAGAAAACAAATATGGAAATACAAGTTCAAAATCCAGTGAGATATTCTAATACAATTACTAGAACTACTAAACAAAATTTTAGCCAGAATCAACTAAATGTGAATCAACTAAAGTTGTTCCAGTCCTAATGTATGTGTAAAAAATGTTATATGCACTGTTGAAAACATTTTGGCATGAATCTCCTAGAGTTAAATTCCATCTACCTTATGAACTAGCAGTTCCATTACTGAAGGTATAGCCATGAAAAATGAATAAATATACCCACAAAAGACAGAGATATAAATAGGTCTATCAGTTGTTCAGAAAGCTAAAAACTCAAAGCAGACTATAGCTCTTCATATTATGTCTATGGAACTATGGAACATGACATGACAATCAAAAACATTGGACCATTGCTGTGCACAGTAGCACAGATTATTCTCATAGACAACAATGATTGCATACTATACAATAAGTTAAAATACTCATTCATTCTGAGTTGGTTTTAGTCCAGGGAAAGGGAACACTAGAATTTTATGGATTCTATATTTTGCTATCAGTAGTTTATATTAGTGACGGCCTGGAAATAGACATTAAAACCTAGGCCAACTTGGACGCAAACACCTGTAATGCTAACATTCAGGAGGATCACGTACTCAAGCCAAACCCGGACAATTAGTCACTTAAAACTAGAGATATAGCTCAGTGTGAAGGCCCTGAGCAATTCTGTTCTGGCAAAAAGTGAAACAAAATAAAAACAGAGGCCAAGAAGTATGAGAACATCAGCAAAGCTTTTAATTTACAATGCAGAGAAAATGGGAAAGGGATTTCAGCTGAAAGAGAAGATGAGCTGAAGGTAGAACAATATCGATGGGGGGAAACCAGGCTGAGCCATTACCATAGGAAGGGAGCCAGCTTTTATGGGATTGCAGCAACGAGCTAGGGTCTGGCTGATCATTATCTCATTCAAGTTTTATGAGATGGTTCCAGAGAAGTCCCTATCCCTTGATGAAGCAATCTATTTCTCGTGAGACGATTGCTTTTGCTTAAGAAGTCAGCCTCAGTTCTTGACATAGGGTGATTGCTCCGACTTTGGGAATGACCTTATTACGGGATGACCTGTCCCACAAAGTTCTTCTGTAATTCAAGGTGACTATAAGTTTAGCACAATGACTACAGACCTCAAGATGTCACTACAAGAGGGTCTTGGATAGGAAATTGAAAAGCCGGAAGTTGAATATTTCTAAAAATTTTGAAAACCAGCTACTCATGGTGTCTTCAGTCTAAAGGAGAATGAGACAGGTTAGGGAAAATTAGGGAAACTGAATCAGTTTTTAGACAGACATTGCCTACTTGGTTACATGATTGACCTGCAGAGCTGAATAGGAATCTGACCCAAATTTAGGTAATTTTAAAAAGCACATAAAGGTAGAAATGCGAAGCTTTGTCTCATTTTTAATTAACCATTGGACATCTGAAGGCTAAAGCAAGGATTCAGTGCTTTTTAGCAACATCTGTTTTAAGTCTGTTTTCTGTCTCTGTCTGTCTCTTTCTTTTTTCCTTCTGTCTCCCTACCTTTCTCCTTTTCTCAGTTCCTCTCCTCGTATGCATGTGTTTGTCTGTGTAGGTATATATGTGCATATACATATATAAGGTGAAAATTTGAGATCAGAATATTTTATGCTTTTATGTATTTTATTCCATGAAAAAAGCCACAATATATTCTGTAGAATTAGAAGTCATATAAAAATAAAATAAATTACCACAGTAACACCAAATATTAGGGGTGTGAACCAAAATGTTTTTGCTTTATTACATTGAATGTAAATAATATAAACAATCCAATTACTTTTACATATTTTGAAAGAATTGAAAGCTAAAAGTGTAGTAAAGTTTTAATGAAAACCTACTGGAGAAAAATAACATACTGCAAAACCAAAAAACTTTTATCATAATTGCAAAGTTGAAGACTAAGGCTTTATTTTAGTAGTTTAGAAGGAGAACGTTAAATGATATTCTTCTAGACAAAAATACAGAATTTGAACAAAATATTAGTTTTGCTTCAGAAGGATCATTCAAGTGGAAATCAAAGTTCTATAAAATGGTAATTTCATATAGGAATCCATAAATAGCTCTAGCTTTCAAGATTGTTTTTATTGTCTACTGTTGTCTTTTCAGAAATTACATTATCTTAAGGACATGGAAAATATTACTTCTGTATTATTCTGTATATCTCTTTTGGGTGAATGTTACATTTATTTTAAATTATTTTTTAAAATTTATATGTTTGACACCATGAAAGAGAACTACAATCCTTGCCTGTATGTTAAAAGTGTGTCTTGAGAAGGTATGTTCCTTTATGTCAGTCCTCTACAGTGTTAGTCATTCTGACAAGGAACTGAAACTTGCAAGTCAGAATTTGTGTACATGTGAAGGCGATCCGTTTCTTTCTGGGATTTTGAAGACATAGCCATTTCAAAGGACAAGAGTCAGCACATGAAATTAAATAATTTTAAAGTTCTTACATATTTCAGAAAGTGGTAAAGAATGCATATTTAAGGTGAACTATAATGATTCAGGAACATATGTTGTGGTAGAGGTTAATTACTAAAACACAATACAAGAATGTACTAGTAAAAATCTAATAGGAGATAAATACATAAAACTAAACCTAGTAGAAGAGGAAAAGCTAAAATAAAAATCTCTGTAGAATTTTTGTTTCTCATAGTCCTTGAAGTTTGATTATTTCCATTTGCTGCAACCTTTATCGTACTTTTAACTGATCATATCCCCGTTTACATATACTCACTGTTCCTTACCCAGAATCTAAACTTTAAAATTCACATGCATTTGATTTTAATCCCTTCTCATATGCTTCTCTCCCTGAAGCTTCTGTTGATATTTTGAATTTCATTTTCTCATGGGTTTCTTTGACTCATAGTTCTGACATCATTGGTTGTCTGGCTTGAGAACTCCCAGGTTCAGGTAATGAGCCCATAAGGACTCCTGATAAATATCTGAATCTGTGGGGTTAAAAAAAATGTTTACTATAGCAGCACAAGACTGTTTAATGATGCAACATGATGTGATGCTATCGCAATACTGTGGGAATTTACATTTGATAATTTGTCTTTTCTATTTCAGTGGAAGCCCTTTGGGGAGAATCCTAATAAATATTTTAGACTATCCTGGCACAAAATAAATACTTTCTAATGTCTTAGTGTAACTGCAGGTGTGATTATCACTACTTTTTACTTCTTAGATGCAGACAAGTTAAGTAGTTTGCTTGAGTTCTTGAGGCAGAAATTAGATAGAATTTATGCTTCCTGAATCATTGATAGAGCAAACACTCTTTCCATCTAAGAAAACCCTGCTAGTTCTAGAGACTGGAGGTACAATGGAAAATAGAACAAGACTTCACAAACAGTAGTCAGATACATATGCGTAGTACAAAATGCTTGGGAATTGTATATTTTGGGAAGACAAACAGTATGGAGTAGGTGATAGGAAAGTGAAGGGTGTGCAGTTATAGGGTGGTTGGGAAAGCAGCGGGTTTATTTGATCCTAAACTGTGCTGTTTATTTGATACCAAAACTACCCAAAGAGAGTTCCTATAAACCATGTCATCTTTGGTCTTAGTTGTAATGGAGTCTGTAGTATAAGAATTCAGATAAGAGTTCCACCTTATTTTAAGACTTATGCCAGAATAATTGATTTTTATTGGACTTTATTTATTAAAGCAGAAATTTACATGAATAAAAGTGTAAGTTGAGGATCAGTGAATTTTACTGAAAATATTTTCAAAGATTTATATGGCATTCTTATATAGAATGCATATTAAATTAACTTTGGGATATGAAAAACTATATACATGTAGGAACCACTTTATTATGAAAAGAAAATATATATGTATATTACAACTTTTTTCTCACACCATTCAGTTTAAATAATAAATGATGATTAATTTAAGGACCTTTTACAATATTATGAGTATTTGACATAAACTGCTGATCCTAAAGCTAAAGGAGACTTCAAAAGATTAACTGATCAGATATTTGTCGTGAAATTCTGAAAGGCTTAGCAACATACTTAAGGTGACAGAGGCTTTTTGAGGGTCAATTAGGGAAAGGAGACACAGAACTCTCATCTCCTTTTTAACTGTGAGGTGTGACAACATGGGTAATTCAAAGCCAGTTGTGTTAGTTAGCAAGACAGTTTAATTTGGAGAAATAATGAGTTACTACAAAAGCTAAAAAATGTATATTCCTAAGTAGTTTTGTTGTGTTGTGGTTTTGTGTTGTTTTGTTTTTTGCTTAAATCATAGACTACATCTTGTTTCCTCTTCATGTGTTCAAAGACAAGAGATTCAGGTGGTACCTGATTTAGATTCACATCATTTCTTTCTTTCATTGCTCAATTCAATTCAATTTCACATCTTTTGATGCATTAACAGCCTTACCTAACAAAATAGCACAGTACTTCTCTGAAAAAATACTAATGTAAGTAATTCGTGGAGAAGTAGTACTTTTATTGTTTTAAGGAATCAAACTGATTTTTTAAAAACAAGATTCTAGTTTCCAATTGAAGTAAAAACTTTTAGGGTTTAAAACGAATTTAAACCCAACCTTGGGTGTTGTAAAACATTTCTTTGGATATTTTACTCTGCTTAATATGTAGACTTTTGCCAAACAACAATATTTTATTAGTGCATTCTGTGAAACTAGAACATACAAATGTAAAAAAATTCATGAATTTAAGATATTAGGTATCTTTTATAAAAATTTACAGAATGCCATAAGTTGACTGTGAAGTGTATACTAAAATCATGCCATAGTTTTGCTTTGGCAGAGTATTTGCAGCTGTGTAACATTGTCTTTCCTTTTTTTTTTTTAATCGAAAATTCAGGGATCCATTTTCTATCTCTGAAAAGCCACTTGGCTGTGCGCTGGTGTGGGAGATGGCGTTCAGAAGCAGTGACTTTCTTAGTGGGCTGCAGCTGCTCCCTGTGTTGGCCCCAAGTGTCACATGTCAGATATTAAACAAATAATGCACCTTTGTCCACAGGGACAACATAGAGGGTTTTGGCCCTGCGACGTAGGGATACAAGAGTGCTTAGAAGATGTGCTAACAGACACCAGCACCCTAAGAAATACCTCACTGATGAACTTGGGAGTCACCTCGAAAAACAGTTCAACAACTCATCCCAAAGAATCACTTCTAATTTTTTTATTATTTTCCTTTATAAGTTGGCATAGTAATAGAGTATTCCATAGTACAGAAAGAAAGTGATAAATATCTCTGTTTATTGGCTCTAAGCAATTTAAAAAAAAATATTTGTACAGTAATCTAAAAAAGTGTTTCTTTTTTTCTAAAGTCTGCTTTTCTACATGCCTTGATAGCTGAAGACTGAGAGTGTATGCTTTTTAAGAGTGGAATGCTTGTCTTGATCATTTAGCAAACAGAGCTTATCAATTTGACCTAGAAGTATCTGTAACTATATGACAGGAACTCCGGTGGTTTGGCTGTACAGTTTTAAAAGCCTGTGCTACAATTATTTCTTTTGTTTTCAGAGGCTTTTGCAAAATTTGATATTCACAGCTGCTAGGCATCAGTTTGGTCCAGAAACAATCTCACCACAGAAAAACAAAAGTGACTGAATCCAGATTATTGCCAGATCATGCACTGTAGGGCTGAAGAGGACTCACGTGCAAGTGCTACAAAGGGAACCACTGCCCAGGTGGGCTATAAGGTTTCAGTGAGCCAGGCCAGACTGCTGTCTGCTTATACCCTTGATAGCATCTAGGAATTCTTACTAGTGAAGTATCCACAAAGGATTTGGGCTTTTATTTTTTCTTTCTTCACAATGACTATCTTGAAGCAGAAAACTGATACTGGAATTACAAAATTGAAACTAATGCATATTTGCTTGCTAAAAAACCCAGTTGACATACCTCTTTATATTATAAATAAAATAAAAGTTAGCATGACAGCATGGTATATATGTGTGTGTGTATTAATTTATTTCATGGTTTTTGTAAGCTGGACAAAGTTAGGAAAGCTTGTCTATACAGAGTCTACATACAAAGCAAAAGCTTTAGAAAAATTTGATTTATTACTTTAATTGCATCTCTTTACATAACATTACTGGTTAAAATAGAATAAGAAGAAAAACATATGAGAAAATTACTATAGCCACAAAGAGAAAACATAATGACACACAAAAACAGGAGATACTTTACTCTTTTGTGTTATAATAAGAATTCCTGTCAATAACGTAGGTCAGTTTGGGGAATTTGCTCTTTGTCTAACTGGCATATTTCTTGTAGAAAAGATCTCAGTGTGAATAGTTGAAACATGATTAAATGATCCATATAATTTAAAATATCACATGTTTTAAGACTGTAATATAAACATGAATATAAAAGAAAGCATTACTGCAAAGATTTGTATATACACATTGTTTTGCTTTGTGTTCTGTATGTATCCTATACTTTGGATAAAACATTGCTTTCTGTCCTCTGGCTGTTAGCACGGAGGTTTCTATGCCCTCTTACATCATTTCTAAAATCATGGACAGTGTTTATGCCTGTTTGATGGGTTTTCACTCTCATCCCATTCTAAAAATTAATGATGATAGTTTTATTTAATAGCAGCATAGTAAAACTATTAAGAATAAAACTACCCAGAGATCTCACAGAATCCAGACTTCTACCTCTACTATCTTATCAGTCTCCTACTTGAAGGCAGAATGATAATAGTAAGAAGAATAAAAATTAGTTGGATTTGGAGAAATCAGGAAATCAGGAAACTAAGTGGCTATAGGTTATGAACAAATCAGTTTTTTCATTGTGAATTTTAACAAGAAACACTTAAAATGAGGAAGAGGGAAACAGTTAATCTCTAAGCTCTCTCTTCTAAGGTTTTGAGCATTTTTAGTGCAATAAACTTTAGGAACACAGAATTGTTATAAGATAAAGAATTCGAAGATGAACAAGTCCAACAAAAATGGTCCTGTCTTCATGAGGATTTACATGTAGGATGGATACAGATTTTGCTGTTTCCTTGCTAATTTGCTAATGAATATCCATTCTATTTTGTTTGCTTGTTTATGTACTGAACACTTTTCACATCTCCAACCATTTTTTGGCAAACCACTATGTAGCCCAGAAAGGGCTTCATTCTAAGTCTTCCTGCCTCAGCTTCCCAGAGTGTTGAGATTACAGGCAGGCACCACCATGCCTTACCCACATTTTTCTGTTGTTAATAGATGTATGATTTTATTCAGGGTTATAATACGTCTTGTCAGAATATATTAATTTTCAATGCTTCCTTTTTCTCAAGGATAGATATAATTATGCAGTTCTAATAAGATCTGTGGTAAGATCTACCAGACAGATTTTCTTCAATGAAAAATGTTTTCATGTTAAAAAGTTTCAGGACCAGGTAGTAAATACTACTCTTCGCAGTAAACTTCAGTCTGCAGTAAGGAATTGAAGGTTAGAGATAAAAGCAACTGTCTTGTGAGTATGAGTAGAGAGATAAATGGAAACTGTATCAGTGACTAGTGACTCCACTGGATCTGACTATAGTCAAGACCATTTGTGTATCAAATATAAATTTCTAAATTGTTAAAAAACTATAATTCCTATGTCTGTTCTTTTCAGCTTAAGCAATCTAAATCAATATTTTCATCAAGCAACAACACTTCATGTATGTTGTCTATGTATGGGTAACATAATAACCATCAGTAGATTCTTTAGGAAACAAAATTTAAGCATCTATGCATACTTTATTAAATTTCGACAGAATTTAAAGGTATTTTTTAATCTCTGCATGCTGTGTTTATCTTTGTCCTGGTATTTCATCCTGTTTCTCACCCTTTTCATTGGATGTTCGCTTTAGAGTTTCTAATTATCTTACAAAGAACTTCAGTTAGAGAAGCTTCCATTTTATTTACAAGTTCATCAAATGTTATATCTTGTTTCTTAAGAGCACATGGCACCATAATTTGTTATCTTTTGCTGTTTATCCCTTTCTTATATAGATCTACTATTATATAGCTCAAACATCCATTTGCCTTTATAGCATTTCAATTCACTCTTCATCCTAATTTAATAATTATATTTACATGTATTGCCTTTTCATTATAGCCAGTTTGCATTACTTGTAATGTTTTATTTTCCTGAATCATCCTTCCTTCCTGACATATCTGCCATCTTTGCTGTCATTCCCTTTTGACATTATCTGTGAGACTCTGATCCTCTCCATTTGTGTTATCATTTGTCACTTGGTACTATCCTTAGTGATGTTGTGGTTTAATATATTAGATAAAATGTGCATGAATATTCCCCATGGGTTAAGTACAGAGAGAATGTGCTTCTTCATGGTAACACATAATCTGAAAAGGGCTCCTGTACCTTGGCTATTTTAGGAATATCCTTTTAAAAATCCTTCGAGGAAAGATAGCATGATCTAAATTGCATGTTGCAAACAGCTTGGAAATTGTGTCATATACTAAAATATATACTTTTTAGAACATAATAAAATTCATGGACATTTCCTACTCTCTTTCTCAAATATACCTATTGATACCGATCAATGGTGGTTTGAAATAATAATTTGAAAGACCATTAAAATTATTTTATATACACATGATCATTTTTAAATGTAATAAATTTTATTACAAGTTTTTATTTTAATAACAAGACAATTCCAAAATGCTATGGAAAACTCTGCAGGTTGAAACAGATGAGGTCCTAGGCCTCATCATGCATAAGTATAGGGGGTGTCTGTAGCCTCATGTGTATTTCGTGAAGGAACTAGTCTATCATTTGACAAGCTCCAGCTTACGCACCACATCCCATACAACTACTTTTTTGGAAGTAAGTTGAAGTGAAACACAGCATGTGTTACCACTGGCTTTTTTGATGCTACAATGCAGTGTTAACTACTTGAGAGGCTTTTTTTGCAGCAAAACCAAAAATATTTAGTATAGGATCAGTTTGTTGATCTTTAATCTAATTGAGGATATCAGTAATTAAATGATAATGACATAATTCTGTTTTTATTCAAGTATTTAAAAGATGATCTGTCTGTAGAAAACAATGGGAATAGAAAGGTTTCTCCTCTTTGTGCAACAGTCCTTATTTTATGTGGCTGCAGCTGTATTTATTTGCTATAAACCTTTCCCTGGTATGCAGTATAACCAATCCAAGAATCAATTATTTATCTTGGAGTTTATGATCTTCTCACCAGGTACAGATACAGTGCCATCTTTCAATCATACTGATAGTTACTATGTTGAATATGCAGGAGAAATATTCAGTCACATTAGGGTATCAGTGGAGCATCTTATAATTCACCTTCGAAGTCACAAAAGATGTGAGAGTTGTACCTATAAATATGAAAATACTTGAGGATCTATTCAAGTAGTTTTGACTGAGAAATCTTCTGAGGTTTATGGGACCTTATAAATCCCAGTTGTATAAGATTATCAACAAGTAAGCTATTATAGAATATGTCCTTCACATTTCCCAGTAAGTCTCTAGTCTAAAGAACATTCTTTTCAATTCCTCTGGCAATTAGATATTTGAATACCAGTAGTAAATCCTTGCAGGTATTCCATAAAATGCTTTATTTAATTTTAAAACACCATTTTTTGATAAAACCATGCAAAGAATTATCAATTATTTCCTTTTTTTCAAAAGACAGTATGTTTCTAGCATATTTTATCTTCTTCCATATCAGTTTTCCAGAGAAATGAACTTATACAATTGACAGAAAATATAACAAAGATTAAAAGTAGTATGGTTTTATCATCATCAAATAACAGTTGGAAAAATCACTGCCCCAAAAATGATAGAATTAAGGTTTATTTTGTGTTCTTTCCATGAAAAAGTATCTGGCACAGTATTTCTGAGTTATTTTTTTAAATACAAAAAATTTAACTTCACAGATGTTTTATAGTAGATTAAAGTGAAATATTAAAAAAATGTGTATCATTCAAATGACCACTTTTATTATTTTAAGGTCTGTATTCTTTCTGTGCACTAAATAGGTTGGATGTGCTGTATAAGTATCCCGGGCTATAAAAACATCATGAAAATTGATGCAAGAGGAGTGCAATTAGGAAGGACTACATAATGTTGACTGATTTTTTAGACAGAATTCTAGATTTCCAACCTGTTTTTATTTCATATGACAAAGACAATTTCATCTGCCCCATACTTTTATGCCAACATTTTTAAATCGAAGGAAAAAGAAGAGAAATGAGATTTAGAAAGAATAAATACACATATTTGTGGTTAGAACATTGCAGATCAAATGTTATACAATTTGGAAATCTAAAATTTGTATTCTTTCCTCTATAGTATGATGCTACACTAAATAAATTTAAAATTTTTCAGTGAGCGTAGATCTGTGTGTTGTACTGTATGTGGTCTCTCTATATACTGTATAATGTACATCTTACATAAATAAATTTGGCCCCATGTATTTGAGAAGTCACCAGGCAATGGTCATGCAGGGATACAGGGATATCTCATGTCCTCAGGCACATCTTCCTTATACATGGCAAGTAGAATCTTTAAGTTTTCTACTGGCTCAAATAGGCTTTTTTTTTGGGGGGGTACCGGGGATTAAACTCATGACCTCATGCTTGCCAGACAGGCATTTGTGCCACTGAGCTAAATTCTCAGTCCCTTAAAATAGACTATTTCTGTCTCTCAAAAATTTATTAAAAATTTAAATTCAGAATAGTGAAAACTTTATATAATCAAACATATATTCTCTTCATCTGTATGTGTTGGTTTTACTAAAAACAAACAAACAAACTCTGAAAAACTGCCTTTTATTTTGTGTAGCAGACAATGAATCCAGGGATCTGTGCACATTGGGTGCTTTACCATGGAACTACACCCCCCAGCCACAGTATTTTTAATTTGCTTTTTTGTAGAATGAATGAAGAAAAGACAGGAGACTAAAGAGCTCAACATCATTCTACTAACATTTTAATTATATCTTACATAATCTGATCAGGAAAACAAGTTGATAAGTTGGCTATAATTTAGACAGCATTGTAAACAATTCCAATATTAAGTAGCCACTATTTACAAATGCTTTTCTATGACTTTTGGATTTAATGGGCATTTACAAAGAAAACTGTGAACTTCATTTTCTTATACTTTTGTTTTTAGTGAAGAATTATGCTAAAAATACTAAATTAAGATACAAAGTAGATGGTAAGGTGAGTAATCTTTTTGTTGTGGTGATTTTGTTGTTAAGTATTCAACCCAGAATTTCACACATGCAAAGCATACACTCACCACTGAGTGACACCCCTAGCTTGAATTTCACTTGCAAAATAATGAAAAATAATGATTATGTCATGTCATTTCATTTTGAAAAATTTCTTAAATGTTATGAATAAAGCAGCTTTAAGAAAATATTATTAGTTATAAAACTTTTTAACTACAATTTGATTTTGACACATAGTTCTTGCTATAATGTTAAAAAATAATATTCTGGCAGTGTCATGTATTAGACATTTTAAGAAGATACTAACTTTTGTAATAACTAGATCAAATAAAATCTCCATTTAGAAGTTATGAAGATTTTCTTAACCTCAACATTTTATCAGTACAATTTGGGTCCTGAAAAATTAAATAAATGAGAATATAACAAGACAGAGGATAAAGAAAACAGAAAGTGACTGACAAGCAAAATACTGACTATAAGAAATGGACAAAAACACAATTTGAGGAAATATAAAGATTCATCTCTATCCTGCTTTTGCAACACAGTGTCTCATATTCATATTTCTGTGCTTTGGAACTTGAGTGAGTCAAAAATGTTTTTAAAAATGATATACTAAAACCTCTTCATATTAAGATCAACTATGTCTGTCCAAGGTGTTGTCTGCAATGGACTTTAAACATTCTGGCATGTCCTTTCTGGGAATTTTAAGATTAAAACACCTTGACTGCTTTTTACCTGAGTCATTTCCTAAGGTTATGATTGTGGCCAGCAGTCTTAAGTGAGATAGTATCTGTGCCTGGACAAAAAGCATAGTTGTTCCACCTACTATAAATATAGTAAATCTCCCACCCTCAGAGTTTATTTTCTATAATAACATGAGTCACTGCATGAGGAGACATCCATACAACTTGAAGGACAGGGGAATCTGTGCTAATATGAAACTCTGATGGCTGGTTATGCTGTAGTAAATTCCTTTATTTTTCAAACAGAAGTATTGCATTTCTAACAGCATACATAAAATGATAACATGCTTATTTTCTAGCTTCCAAGTAGAGTAAAATCTTAGGCACTGCAAAATGCTGAACATGAAATCATTACCAAAATATGTACATGGCAGACCACCTTTAGAACGTTATGTATATATACAAATAAAATCTTATGTATATAAACATATATACATTATATTCTATATCTAATTTATTTTTACTAACCCCTTGTAATATTTTGCTCATATTATACAACCTTATGCCATTTACTTAAATTTTCTGTGCCATAGTGTCCTCAGTTATACATTGAGAATAGTATCACTGGTACATAAATCTTAGGGTTGTTATGAGAAGTAAATGGTACACTGAGTTTAGTGTTCTGAGAACAATGTTTGGAACTACTATAGTTTAGATCTGAAATGTTCCCCAGAAGTCTCATGTACTCAGAGTTAGGGACTAATCAGAGGGTGCAAGTCCCTGGAGGAATGACCTGTAGGGATATATTCTTGTACCCAGATCTTCCATTCTTTGTCTGCTTCCTGACTGCCGTGGGTGAGCAGCTTTCCTCTTCAATGCCCTCTTTCTCAATGCTGTTTCTGCCTTGAAGCCAACTAATGATAGACTAAATCTGCTGTAACTGTGAGACAAAGAAATCTCTCTTCCTTTAAATGGCAGGTGTTGGGTATTATGTCCAAGAAATGTGAAAGTGACTAATATAAGAAGATTGGCACCTGAGAAGAGGAGTCATTCCTATGACTGTACCTTATCACATGGTTTAGAAGCCTTTAGGACTGGTGTGAGAGAAGGGTGGAAAAGTTTGAAGATGTTTATGAGAGAAACCCTGCAAAGTTTTAAGCTGAGAATGCTGGGTGGTTTTAGTCAGAAATCAAAGGATTCAACTGCTGCTTGGAATGCAAAAGGCCTGACTTATGAGGTTTTAGATAAAAATGCAAACTGGAACAGAGGTCATGGGTATTTAATCTTGGAATAGAATTTGTTGACATTTGGTCCATATCCTAAGGCTTTTTTTGCAAGGCTGAATTCAAAGGGTATGGGCTAATTTCTTGTAGGAGAAATTTCAAGACAGCCCAATGTCCAGGCAAAGGCCATTGCTTGTTGCTTTTATCCATAGTTACAGTGAGAATCAGGAACAAAAACCATGGTCTAATCTGAAACATTTGTGGTTTCATTATCATGTAACTAACTGAAAAGTTCAGGTCAAAGAGAGTTTAGTTGCTGATAAGATTAATATTAAAAGGAAACCAAGTTCTTTGCATCAAGACAATAGAAAAGATGGCTTGAATGCATCCCAAGAATTAGCCAAAGCTTATTCTTCCCAGGATCAATTCTTTAAAAGGATAAACTCCTGCTTTGAAAAAAAGCAACCCAGGGCTGAGTGCTATTTCAGCCCCTCTCTCCCTCCAAAAGGATTTCCTTGAGTTCTGCTATCCAGGGATGCAGAATAAAGAATTATGAGGTTACAGAGACTCCTACTAAGATTTTAGAAGGCCTGGAGAGGAAAGGTAAAATGTATGATAGGGTCCCAGTCCATGCTAGATGTGCTTGATAGATTGACATGAAATTGTGGGTGAAGCCAGAGGTGCAGTGGAGACCCAGAAAACTGAAGATGACGGAAATGTGGAATGTCAGTGTAGTAAATCATGGGCAGCAAGTGGAGGCAACCCAAGAGAGAGGACATGTGAGCTACTGGCAAGGCCGTAGGGGAAAGGAGATAGAGGATTTCGTCTTTGCCTTGATGATTTTTGATCTTGCTTTGTTTCCATTTTCTATTTTATTATTTCTCTCCTTCAAATGGGAATGGTTACTCTGCCCCACTGTATGTTGGAAGTATTTAACTTCCACTTGGATTTTAATAGGGGCTCACAACTAAGAATTTGCTTTGAATTTTATTTATTTATTTATTTATTTATTTATTTTTGGTACTGGGAATCAAACTCATGACCTCGCACTTGCCAGGCAGACTCTGTATCACTGAACTATATACCTGGCCCCTTTACTTTGAGTTTTACAGAAGACTTTGGACTTGGACATTTCAGCAGTTCTGAAATTCAATATTTTGGCAACCTGTAGAAATGAGATAAATATAATTTGGATATTGAGATACACTTGAACCTTTTGAGGGAAAGTAGAAGAATGTTATGGTTTAAATCTAGAGCCGCCCAAAAGTCTCATGTGATCAGAGGTGGAGCCTTGTCTCAGGTTCCTGGCGCTGGCAGGATAACCTTAAACAGCCTCTTTATGCCCCTGGATCCTCCTTTTTCCCTGCTTCCTGGCTGCCAGAACGTGAGCAGTTTTCCTGCACTATGCCCTTTCAGCATGTTTTTGCTTCCTTGGAGCCAACCAACAATAGACTGAACACTGAAATTCTAAGCCAAAAAACATTCTCCACCTTTAAATTGTGGTAGTTAGGTATTTTGTTCCAGCAGCAGGAAAGTGACTAATTCAGGCATTCAGGAACTTTAATTATTCTATTTTACCTTTTGTTCCTATGGTTACTTTTTTTAGAATCCATCATTTTTCAAAGTTATTTCAGAAAAGAAGTTCATTTCATTGCTATAAAAAATACAGATTTTGGGTAATACAAAAATGTCACTTTGTGATCACATCTGTGTTTACATATAAATATAATACAATAGCTCAGTTTAAGGGAAAAATCTCACATTTTCTGTAAAATTATTTTAAAATATTTTCATTTTAGGCTGGGGATTTAGCTCAGTGCCATAAGCGCCTGCCTGGCAAGTGCGAGGTCGCGAGTTCGATCTCCAGTACCCCTCCCCCAAATTCATTTCAAGTCACTAAGCTGCACAAAATATTTTTCAAGTATTCCTCCTATCTTTAAAACTGATCACTGTTGAGGTTTGTCAGATATACTATTTAAAGACTTTCATAATTTGAAATTATTTAAAAGACAACAATGACCTCTAGTGTTGCAAAAAGTAAAATAACAGGATAGATATTGCTGTATCATTCAAAAGGAAACTAAATTATTTGCTGAGATTTTTGCTTTAGTTGATGAAGGATTAATATAATATTTGAAAGAAAACCACCTTCTTTGCAAACTGAATTTAATCATACTGTTAAATTAATAGGAATATTGGTTAGCCCAAACAGAAATGCAAATCTGTACTTTCATGATTTAAAAAGAATTATGCATATATAGATACTCAAATTATATGTAATAAAAAGGATGCTAACATATTTTTCAAACATATATGGTTTAAAAATAGTTAGAAGTCTTACATAGTTAGAAAAAGAATTAGAACTCTTACATAATTATAATTTAGAACTACTCTTAAACTCTATCCCATTAATGTTTGTTTGGAAGAATAAATCATGAAATTCCAATTCTTAAGAAAATTATGTGCTTGTTCAAAAGTTTACTGTTAAAGAAAATTACTCTATTATCTGGATTTACATGTACACTTCATACAGATACTATATACAGTATATTTTGTACAAATATTATATGTCTGAACATTGCATATGTATGTATACACATGTAACAATGTGTATTTTTTATACTTTTTAAAATTTTTTTATTTTAAAGAGAATAAAAACAACAAAGCAAATCAGAACAGAACAGATCATACAGGTATTTTTATTTACATTTGTGTATTATCTAGTAAAAGTGTAAATTTTAAAAATTTTGTAGTTAGAGATTGAAAATTTTGAATGATTTTATTTGTATTTACTATTGATTAAAGTATCTGCTTTCTAAATTACTTACAAGAATATGAATAAAATAAAAAGCCCAAAATCTGTACTTCTCTGACCCAACTGAAGATTGATATTCAAAGATGACTTACTTGCTGTAGCTTACACCAGAATTTTCTCAAAAACTTAAATTCCCTGGAGCTGGGCATAGAAGCACATGACTATAATTCCAACTGCTCTGCAGACTGAGGGGATTGCAAGTTTGTGGACAGTTTAGCAAGCAGCGTCTCAAAATACGAAATGAAAAGATAAGGTGCGTTAGGTCAGCACTGTTTAAGTTTCATTCCAACAGTGAAAAAAATCCTCTGGAAATTTATCTATGCCATGCAAATACAGTCTTATTGTAAAATAGTTGTAGGGCTGCCTTTAACTTGGAATGTGTCTTGGTGTTTTTACTCTCGCTGTGGGTTGCATTGGTGGAGGTAGATTGGAATTAACTTGGGAGACTCCAATGACTCTCAATGGGAATATAAATATAACTTTTTTGGATTGTGAGGAAAATAAGAAAGAGGACTACAATACTTGGATGACTAAACTCAATATTTGGGTTTACAAATATTAGTGAGGATATGAAGAAAAAACATTCATACACTGTTGATTGAAGTGTAAATTAATGTAACTGTTGTGGAAAACTTCATGTAGTTTTCGCAAACAGCAAAATTTGAACTACCAAATGATTCAGCAATTCCAACATTGTGTATCTTTATCCAAAGAGATCGATCACTATACCCAAGATGTCCACATTTCAGTGTTCATTTCAGCATTTTTCACAATATCCAATGTATGAAATTAGCATATGTGTCCATGAGCAGATGAAGAGATAAAGAAAATGTGGTATGTTATGTGCAGTGCATTATTATTTAAACTTTTTACACACAGGGATGTGTCATTTGCAGTAACATAGATGAACCTGGAAAGCATTATTCAGTGAAATAAACCAGGCACAGAAAGACGAATACTACATAATCTCAGTTGTCTGTGGAATCTAAAACCATTTGAATTTACAGAAAAGAGTGGAATGGTAAGCACCAGGTACTGCAGAAGGTGATGGGTTGGTATGTCCATCAAAGAATATAAAATTTCAGAAGAATATTAATTCAAGAGATCTATTATACAACATAGTGACTGACTATAGTTAATAGGATCATATTTTATACTTCACAATCCTGAAGATACAACATTTTAAGTTGTAGTTAGATATTCATAGGTTTAATAAAGAACAATGTAGAAAAAGTAGAAAAAGCTTGAAATGTTGGAGTTATAGAATGGATTGAAGGGAGAGTATGGGTTAGATAAATAATCTGACAAAATCTTAATTTGTGCTTAAATGTCTGAAGAGTTCTCAAATATGTTATTAAATAATAGAGGATTAAATGGGTACAGTATTATATTTAATTCTTGGAAAATGCTTGATAATTTTCTTAACTTTAATCCATTGACTGGTTTTTGCTGTCATCTAAATTGCTTTCTCTCTTCTTGTTGAAATGAATGCTGAATAAAAAATCACTAATTTTTTCTCTCAAATTCAAGTTGACACATGGAATCTTCATCATTATGACAGCATGCAGCCAATCCTTCCTCTCTGAATATTGATACTTTAATGACTATGAGAGGTTTTTTCAATGTTTTTCCTCATGTAACTGTTCACAGTTTAAATGATTCTGGGTTGCCTTTCCATCACTGTTGTGAAATACCTGAGTGTGAGCAGGTTAAAGGAGAAAAGAAAACTTTTGGCTGTTTCAGAGGATTTAGTCCATGTTGCCTGGCACATCACTTTACGCTTCTGAAAAGGCAGAACATCATGGCAGGGAGGATGTGGTGGAGCAAAACTGCTCTCGTCATGGTAAGGAAGCCTAGGAAGAGCACTTAGGATCCTAATAAAGCCTGTGCTCTAAAACTCGTTTGAACTATGAATGTATAAAGGAATTAATCCAGTGATGTGGTCAGATCCAAACACCTCTCAAGTGCCTCATCTCTGGAAATTGCTGTGTTGGGGATCAAGCCTTTGCCTTGTGAGTTTTAGGGGAACATTTCACACCAAAACCATAACAGTTTCCTAATGATCCTATTGCATGTATTATATACAGTACTTGATAAATTTATCTTTTTATTAAAATTTTAAAGTTGCATTGATTTTTGAATTTTAAAAAAATGTTTGGTACATTACCTAGTAGGCAGAACCATTTCTCACTTTTAATCTAAGCAGCCAAATTAGTTCTGTAGTGTCAGGGGGAAAATGAGCTTTTCTTTCGTCGTTTAAATCGACATTTTTCAATGATTTGTTTTCCTCACAGCACTCTCATTTAACTTCAAACATCTTATGTAGGAAACAGAAAACCCATATTCTGATCATGAATTTGCCAGCTAAATGCATCTCTGCTTTCATTCAGTATTCTTTGAAATGTCATTAGTGCAATTCATCTGCCAAACCATTACATCATTCGGATTCCTAGAAATGCAGTAATGTAATGGAGTATAGAACAGCAAATGGCTACTTAATGGGCATTAATGTCTATAGCAGTCCTATGTGCTAAAAATTAATATCCATAGACATTCTATGTGTTAAAAATGCTGAAGAAAACCTATGGATTCAGACAAACAAAAGACCCCCTCCCCCTTATCTGCATAAGGGTTCAAAACCAGAGACAAAGAATATGAAATGATTATGATTAACATCTTAGGCATCAAATAGAAGATAATAGACCATTTTAAAAACAAATAAGTTTCATAGAAAGGAAAGAAACTTGAACAATCAGAGATGCTAAGATAACACACTGTAAACTACAGATAAAACACTGTTATACATATTAATAGCAGGTCTCTTGGACTTGTAAGTAGACTGGACACAACCAGTGAAATAATCATAGATCCTGAAGAAACTTTGCCAACAAAAGTACAAGGAGAAGAATGAATGGAAAAATAGAATGGATAACATATATTATGAGTTGAAAATTTGCATCACAAACGAAACAATGGGAAGAGAGACTGTTAGATGAAATATTTGTAATAATAATGAGTGAGAATTTTCCAAAATTAATAACAGAAACCAAACCCTGGGTGCAGCAAGCACAGGGAACATCCAGCAGGAAAAGAAATTTAAAAGCAAGGCTGCTGAGAGTTTGCAACGTATTTTAAACATAAACAGAAGGAGAGAATCACTTCAAACATCTAGGAGTTATGATTAGTACAGTGGACTTTTCATGCAGAGAAGAACGTGGAATGATAATGATATAGGAGAATGAAACACCCGACTTACTATGTCCGAGTTCATGTTCTCTAAAATAGAAGAATGAATTTTAGGAACAACAGAGGTGAAGAGTAGAATATATTTATTGAGAGAAACTCCTGTCTGGAGAGACAGAAGGGGGTCCCAAGCGGGTTGCCCCGGGCTCTGCCTTTTCCAGGGATTTTTATAGAGTAAAACCATGGGTTTAAGGTGGGGGAAGACTAGGACCTCACAAGGCAGATGGGCATAAGGTGGGACATAACTATAGTTAGCCAATAAGATCAATAGTTCAGGTAAAATTGATTACATTAGGGACAAATGGGAAAGCAAGTCAGGCAGCAAGCGGCGGCAATCTTGGAGCTGTGACTTTTTGCTAGGGGGATGGGAACTATTTAGAGTATCAATCCTCAGGATATGGGTGCATTTGTATGGTCCTTTGTCTTGAGGCCTGGTCCACAGCAGGAGGTGTCAGCTTCCCCATTTCCAGGTGTCAGCACTGGCTCTATTGAAGGACCTAGCCCTGTCTCACTGCCTACAATATTTTGACTAACTCAGCTGCCTGCTACAATAACATGCTGAAAGAAAGTGGTGAAAGTACAGAAGGGAAGAATATAGGAGAAAGAATCCATGAAGATAAATTTGACCCTATTCTTAACCAATCTGATAACTGCTTGGTTAAAGTAGTAGTTACCGCAACATATTGAGTGATTATACTATGAGAATAACTGAAATGAATGATGAGATTGCCATTAAGGAAAAGAAGGGAAAGATCAAGAAGACCAATCATAAGTTACCCATACTATACATGAAGTGATGCCATATTATTCACAGTAGGATTATTCATAAATACATTTGAAAACTCAAGAGTAACCAATGTTTTATAAAGAGCATATACTAAAGGAGATGAGGTGGACTCATAAAGTGCTCAGTGAAACCCACAGAAAATAGAGAAGTTAAACAACAAACAAGTATCATGAATAGAAAACAAGTGTAATGTGTTGTAAATCTCACTGTATTATCAATCTCTTCGAATGTCAGTGTTCTTCTTACATTAAACAAAACACATTTATTGCCAGAGAGTTTTATTTTTAAAGGCCTAATTAGCTACATGTTGTCCAGAGGAAGCACCTTAAATTTTTATATTTAAAAAAAAGTCTCATAGCAATGACCTCAGGTTACACTTTAAGAAAGAATGGAAATTTCAAGCTGAATTAGCAGAACAAAGGAAATGAGAAAGGTCAGAGAAGCAAACAAAACAAAGCAAGAGACATAATCCGTGAAACCAAAAGATTTTTTTTCTCTGAAGTCAATAAACCCAATATGACTTTAGGTTAATCATTTAGGGAAAAAACCAAAAGCAGTCACAAATTACCAGCATCAGGTCCTTAGATATTAAAATGATAAAAAACAAAATACTGTGAATAGTTCAATGCCGAAAATTCAATTTATGTGAAATAAATAAATTTTTTAAAATTCACAAGCTACCAGAATTCACTCAAGAATAGATAGATGATCTGAAAAGTCTTATATCTGCTAAGAAACTGAACTCAAATAATCATTCCCTCTAAGAAAACTGCAATTGCATGTAGGTCACTAGCAAATGATACTAAACCCTCAAGGAAAAAATAACAGAAAAACTGCACAAATTCTTGGATACTTTAATTTTTATCAGTTCTACCCCAAGGCAATGATATTGGTTAGGATTTGACTTTTTTACAGGGTGAATATATGCGCAAGAGTATGTGTGTGTGCGTGCATCTGCGTGTGTGGTTCCAGGGTGCTACTTCAGGGTCTTGTGTGTGCTTGGTGAGCATGCTGCCTTTTAAACTTGTCACCAACCACCAGATTCCTACTCTTTAAGCTCTTCTTTTCTTACTTTTTTTGGCTTAATTTTGTTGTAAATTTGAGGTGACTGCGGTTTCGTGAATTTCCTCACCTCGAATGTATCTTGCTGCTCTACTTCGAACTTTTTTCACATCTTTCTTTCTCCTACTTACTGGTTTGTTTCTTTCTGCTTTGTTTCATCCAATTTAGTTAATAGAGACATTCGGTGGCAGCTTCAGATTTGTGTGTTATTATTTCTCTCAGTCTAACTAAGCTGACAACTACACCTAAACACTTTTTAAGATCCCTGTAGTTAATTGATATTGTTAAATAAAAACTGATTCTCATAATCTCAAAGA
Organism: Dolichotis patagonum; assembly: GCA_004027295.1. Taxonomy (NCBI): domain Eukaryota; kingdom Metazoa; phylum Chordata; class Mammalia; order Rodentia; family Caviidae; genus Dolichotis; species Dolichotis patagonum. The sequence continues at coordinate 39,445 of PVJX010009228.1, forward strand.
ATTTTACTTTTTACCTAAATGATTTTAAGGAAGGGTGACAAGGATTTTTTTTTCTTAATAATAAGATGATTCTACTATTTTAAAGCTTCTGGAGATAATATTTCTCTTATTTCAAAGCATAAGAGAGCACAGTAATGCAGCGGGACACAGCTCAAGGAGAGCTCTAGTATCATGGACCTAACTACATTTGTACTGTTGAAACCACCTAGGAGCTTTACCGTTTGCTGATGCCTGATTTCCACCTCCAGAGCCTCAGGTTTGTGTGATCTGAAGTAGAGTCTGAGCACCAAGAGTTTTTAAGGTGAATTCACACTGCAGGAGCACTGAGCTAGAAGAAGGCCTAGCTTTACAGGAACTTGTTTAGCTCCAGGCAGCTTCTTATAGTAACTCAGGCTCTTCCTCTTTCCTTATCTGTTTCTCTGTCTCTGTCTCTTTCTGTGTGTCTCTCTCTCCCTTTGTCTCACACACACACACACACACACACACACACACACGCACACATGCTACTGCCTGTCTAGCTTACTTTTCTGAGTACAAGCTCTAAAGTCAGAATGATTAGGTTTAAAAACCTAACTTCTTGTATAAACATAGTGTACAACACTATGTACAACACTAGTGTTACAGGTAACTGAGTTCGCTAGAAATAGGCAGTCAGGGCTGGGCCCTCAAGAGAGTCAGTGCAGGAGACCAGACATCTCACAACTGTGGGGGAGACAGATACTTCCACTGTGGGCAGGACTTCAAGACAAAAGGTAAAACAAATGCACCCTTGTTCCTTAGGAATAAGGATAAACATCGAGGATTGGTATTCTAAATAGATATCTACCACTCTGAGTAAACCAGGAGTCACTAACCCTAAACCTGCAGACAAAGACCTTGTTCTGTATTCCTGCCTACTTGCTACTTGACTCACTTCCTCATCTGTGCCAAATTTAATCAACTTTACCTGAGCAGTTAATCTCATTGGTGGACCATAGTTCTGTCCCACCTCATTCCCACCTTGTGAATTCTCATGTTTTCTCCACCTTATACCTGCCTTACTTTGTGGTTTTAGTCTATAAAAGTCCCTAGAAAAGACAGAGTCTTTGGCAACCTACTAGGGACTCTTCTCTCTCTCAGGCAGATCTTTCGTTCTCTCCATAAATATATTCTGCTCTTAACCTCTGTTGTTCCTAAAATTCATTCTTAGATTTTAGAGAACTTGAACGCGTGACGGACATCTAGTAGGTTGGGAGTTTCTTTGTCCTGTACCAGTAGGAGTGAACTTCAGTGTGAACTTTTGACCATGATGGTATGTTAGTGTAAGTTTATCATTTGCAGCAGAAGTACCACTTTGGTGCAGCACCTTGCTATGGGAGAGGACACTGCAAACGAATAGGGAAAAGTCGTATGGGAAATCTCTGCACCTTTTGTCTCAATTTTGCTTAGAAACAAAACTTCTCTAAAATCATTAAAGCCCATAAAAACAATAAGAATGAAACATACTTTATTGCCTTGTAATCCAATTCTTACTGCTCTTTCGCTTTTCTCATTTATAAGTTCAGCGTGACAATGCCCACCTTTCCAATGCACATTGAGATAACGTTCAGTGATTACAATCATGGTTGGCACAAAGAAAGCTATCAGCAAAAATAGTTATATGCTGGAGCTGGAAATCAGATATGTTTGGATGTCATATTTCCTAGCTAGTGATTTTAGTACAATGATTTCCTTTCTTCCTACAAGTCTTCAAATGTATACATAATATAGGGATGCTTTAAGATGATTCAGTCAATGTGGTTAGGTATTTAGGATCCTACTTGGCTGAAAGTCATCTCTCAACAAATAGTAGCTATATTACTCAAAGCTTTCTCACTTTTTTTTGAGACTTTCTTTTTACCATAGACAAATAACTTTTTTTTTCTGAGACTTTTTTTTTTACCATAGACAAGTAAGTTGAATTTTACACAATAGAATGTATCTATTTATGCTATTGGAAGGATGTAGTTAATATTTCTGATTCTTCAAGTATCTAGTCTATTTAAATTTATAGAGAAAATTTTTTCTGTAGGCAATTTTCGTTTTATTTTTGTCTTTTTTGCAGGAACGTCTTCTTAAATATTCGTTATGTGTGAAGAGACCGAATGTATTATCAAACTTCAGTAACACTGTGGACATTTTTGATATCATTAAAACTTGGAAGGATTTAGATCAAACTTTGTGTCTTAGAAAAAGTAACTATTTCTAAAATGTAATAATTTATCAAAGTCTAGACATTAAATAAAAATACTTTGCCTTCATCATATGGAAAATATTGTCTTTAATTTTTTTATCCTCCATTTTTTAAAATCACTAAAGGAGATTTTATACATGATATAAACAATTTATTTTCAGATGTAGTAAAATATTTCTGTTGTATGAATCATGAGAGAAAGGATAGTTAACATTTTAATTTTATTTTTTCTAGACAGTGTGTCTTGCATGGCTTATCAAAATTGTCTGCCTTGGCCAGTAATGGTGAGCCCCAAGGATGGAATAGCGGAATGGTGGTTCCATTCCCTAAAGATAATATATTATATGAAGTTTTGCAAAAAGATATTTTCACAGTGATATTTCACTACTGTTTCATCTAACATGTTGTACATTTCTAAATATCTAGATAAAACTAGACATTTCATAAGGACTCATTTTGTCCATTATATATACACAGTAGTCTTGAATAAACTGCACACATTTAGCAATAATTATCCTTTTAAAGTGTCTTGAAAATACGAGCATTTTAATCTAGAATTCTTCCTTTCTCCATGAACCTAGTAAGCTAAGATGCTCAAAGTTTCAAAGGACATTCTTTCCTAGGAATTTTAATACAAAATATACAAATTTGGATGTAGTTTTACTTGTTAGTTTTATATGTTTCTAGGAACTTCATAGTCTAAAAACAGATTCAGGTGTTATTCCCTGACTTTCACTGTTTTATGCTGATGCATAAAACCCATGAAAAGTAAATTATGCAACCAGGAGCTCAGGGATACACGCAAGCATCACACATGTTTGAAGATTCTCACGCTCTAGCCACACCCTCAAATGTATTTTATTATGTACATATATATGATGTATCATAGTAAAAATTATAATTTCTCATTTAAGCTTAAATGATACATTTAAAATATTATTAAATGTCATTCCACAAAGAATCTAGGGAAAATTGTGAAAAGTGAAATTCAGAATTCTTTCTGATCAAAAATAGGAATTTTTGTGCCAATTTTAGGTATTTCAAACATCAATCAATAGGTGATTTGGGGATTTAAGAGATCAAGGAACATAGACTTAGAGCTTTACTACTTAAATTGATGCTCAGATTATTTCTTTGAGTCTGTTTTTCATCTGATAGCAGAACTAATAATGGCTGCTTCTAGGATTTGTGTGAGGTCTAAGTGGAAGGTGAGATTGCTTGGTGCGTGGAAAAACACTAAATATCTTTGGAGTGTAGCCTCTCCCTTCCCATCTCTCCCTCCTCCTGTTTCGTGTCTATGTGTGTGTGTATGAGAGAGACACAGACAGACAGGAAGACATCAGGGACTGAACACAAGCCTTTGCACAGAGCTATATGCCCAACCTGTCTTGTAGTTTTTATTTTATAACCAGACCTCACTAAATTGCTAAATTTTCAAGGCGAGGCTTGACGTAGGAGTCCTCTCTCTTCAGTTTCCCAGAGTGCTGGAATTAAAGGTATGTGCCAACATGTTCTGAATAGTTCTGTACTGATTTTAATTATGTTTTTCAAATGAAATTTTTTTTGCAGTATCTTCTGTTGCTCTTATGTTAGGAAAGTGGTGATTCACATGTTGCTGAATTCAGAGCAGTATACACATTTTAGTGTTACTTGTAGACACTTAACAAGATGAGCTCTATTCCAGAAGGTGTGATCTTCCTTGTCCTGAGTTGGTCCTCGGTAATCCTTGGCATATGAAAAGCCAGATGCAGTTCATGCTCATTTTTCCACTCCTGCTGTTTATACTTGGCACTATTGAAAACTCAAATTTAAAATGAAATATTTGTTATTTCAAACTTGAGTTATGATATATACATGTTTGAAAAGTTAGACTGGGAAGAATATAGCCACTGTTGAAACTCTGCACTCAGGAGATAATACATTGATTCTGCTACTTCCCACCTGCTCTCTCCTGGTCCCCCTCCACAAAACCCAATACACAAACTGTTGTATCACTCAGAAATCAAATCATCATTGCTTAAGGATAGGATATGTCAAGATATAAGGACTGCCTGAATCAGAGCTACAGGATTTAGCCGGAAATAAGAAGAAATTGTCCAGGTGAAAAATTATTCTTCAAATAATCATCATGGAACATTTTTACCATAGCTATTAAAGGTCAAAATAAAAATGAGCTAATTTGTTTTTTCCCTCTTGAGAAGTAGTATGTAAAACTTTGAGAGTTATTCTTTACTAACTCTTGCCTTTAGTTTCAATGTATTCATTCAGTTCAATAAAATTTGAAATAAGGAGAAAGAATTTAGAAAAATGAACAGTACTACAAAAAAGAAGAAAAGAGAATGTCAGGAATAAAATAGTGAGGTTGATGCAACTCTCTATAAATCGATTTATACAATGCAGTTTTTGGAAAATACAAAGGTAATGACTTGAAAATCAGCAAAATAATGATTTCCACAAACTTTACCAACAGGAGACAATAAGCAAAGTTGTCTCCATAGTATAAAGATTAAAATCTTTGCCATCCATGCAATCAGCATCTCAAAACTTTAATTAACAAAATATTACCATTACAGTTTTATCCTTCAGGTATCCCCATATCTATTGCACTCTTTATTTGAACTCTAAAAAATAACTTTTTTTCTAGGTCATTATTCAGTGTCCGGTATAACTTTAACCTGAGTGTTGTAGCTGGAAAGGATGTTGTACTCAGGGCTAATTTCTATAAATAAACTGAAGAGTTTATATGTTACCTTATAGAATGTTTTCAGCAAGAGGAAAAGTCATAGGGAGCAGATACCTCCACAGGGCCAGTAACTGGCTGAGAATCTTGATCGTCTATCTGTCTATCTATTATCTTTCTATCTGTCACATGGGTTTTCCCCCATTGTTAGTAATTTATTTACATATATAGGCCTCTAACAATAGAGTATAGTAATTTTGACTTCTCTTCCCCATTTTTATATCTGCATAACTTCTTCATTCCTTAGCTTTCTCATTGGAAGTTGAATATGAGGATGATATATGTAGAAGAGAGACAAAGAACAACTACTTTTTTCATTAGTTCTATATTGAATTCAGAAGGGAGAGAATGAAAAGGAGAACTAAGAGGATCACAATGTGCTATGTTTCAGTACCTCGAATGAATATATTTATTATATATTTCAAACATATATTAATAATTTTTTTAAAAACCTATTTATTCAATTTGGAACAAATATTAGTTATCATGCCAGTCCTAACCAACAGTCACCAATAGCAGTTCTTTGGGTCACTAGAGTAGTTCTCAGCCAATCACACCTCTACTTTCATTTGCCTTTTCCTGGTGAGCTACCTATTAGCCAGTTTGGCCAGTTTTCAGGTTCTTATGTGTATCCAGACCTCCATCTTCCCCTCCCTCCACGCTGTGCCTGCCACTCAGAATAATCCCATCCTGTTCTTCACAAATCTGCTTATATCTCCTTCTTCATTTCCTTGGAGTATAGGAGTCTGACCACACTGTCTAGAGTGGCTCCTCACCCCTTGATTTTTCTCTCTGTGCTCTTAGTTTTCCCTAAAAGATACAGTGAAATGATCATTATTTTATTTGCTCAATTACCTTCTTTCCCATTACAATATAAGAACACATTGGTGAAACTTTTCTATGTTATTTATCAATAGTTTACCTCATCTTTAGAAATAGAGGCATTTATAAATTTTTTGGGCAGGGAAAAATTAAATAACAATTTTTTGGAGTGAGGGGGGAAAGAATGGAAAGAAGAAATAGAAAAGCAGGCTAGTTTTCATGCTGTAGAATCTGCCATTTCTTGCTAACCCATGAAAGCATCCCTTGACTGTGGATCCAAGTTTTGTCAGCCATGAATTTTATTTTATGATAAATTGGGCATTTCTTTAATAAATAATAGATTTTAAAAAATAATTGTGTCATTTTTAAGACCTTTATGTCAAACACTATGAGTCAATATTCTTTGGTTGGAGAGGCTGCCTTTTTATTCTGTTTATTTTGAGATAATTATAGTTTCACAAACTGTTGTAAGATGTAATATTCAGGTATCCTGTATACCCTTTGTTCAGTTTTCACAGTAGTAATATTTTGTATAGCTCCAGTACAATTCCAGAATGCAGAAAATATATTTTTAACAAAACAATTGGTATTGTTTAATACCAATTCTTGTTTACACTCTATCTCCTTCTCATAATGGCTTGAAGTAGTTTATGCAATGGAAAAATATGACACCAGCATGTTAAAATAAATTACAAGGAAGAAAGGTATGAAGCAGGTAAAATACATATCAAATTTTGTAGCAAATTCCAAATATATAGCCTGGCCTTTTGCAAAGACAACAGATTCTACTTAATTTATAAATGAAATAATGTCTTCAAAAGGAGACAAAGATTTACTTCATATAACCATAAAAGTTCTCATGAGAAATAACTAAGTATGCTTTTAGGAGACATCGTTTCTATCACCTTCTTTGAGTTATAGTGAATGTGACAGTAAGTAGAGAGCCAAAAAATGATTCCTTTGTTATAAATGTACTTCACACATGGCATCGGTCTTTATAATGGACTGGTAGGGCCATTTCTATATAGTTGAAACACTCCATGCTAAATTGTCAAACTCTACCTAACTACAATATGTCACTAAATTCCTGTAGGTCAGTCATGGGCAACAGCCAGTACGTCAATACTTGCAGCTACAGAAAAATAGTCTAGTTTTGCTCTTTCTGTGCCTCTTTCAGATTGTATTTCCTTCATTCTGGGAGTTAAGTCTAGACAATGAATTGCCTTGATCAATAAAATATAAGTGGAAGTGACACTATCACTTAATCGGAAGAATTTAGTCGGTGGTGTTCAACTACAAACTTCATTATTGCTACCTACTGTTTATAGAAAACACAAATCACATGAAGCTTCTGTCACCCTGAATCTATGAGTAACTACATTATGCAGAGGACTTTCATCAGCTGTGGTGAGCTTGGTGCATGAATGAGAAAAATAATATAGGCAGATCACTGATATATCAGAGTTGCTATTATATGTTAAATTAAACTATCTTGAATAGAAAAGGAGACCCTTGAAGTATACTTACTTGATTGTACTGTGTTATGGTTTGTTTCTGGATGTCCCCCGAAAGCCTCTTGTGGTCATGGGGACAGGTTTCTAGAGTTGTGATTGATTAATGGTCCAATACTGGGATTATGGGTGTGAGTGCTACACCTACTCCACATTGGGTAGCCTACATGCAATATAAGGGACACAAAGAGTCTTCTCATGCACTCCTCCCTTTTGGCTTTTGTTGTTTTTGCTGTCTTCTACCTCCATGAACTGTTGCCCTCTGCCATGCTCCACTCTACCTTGGAGCCAGCTGAGTATGGATTGGAATTTCCACAAACTGTGTGCTAGATAAATCTTTCCTTCTTTAATTTTGAGTATCAGGTATTTTGTCTCAGTAATGAGAGAAAAGTAATCAACCCTGAATTTGGTACCAGAGAAGTGAGGTGGTTATTGAACTATACCTGCCCATGTGGTTCAAGAGCCTTTGGGACTGACCTGTGGGAAGAGTTTAGAAAGGTTTGGAGATATCACCCGAAAGAGTAGAACTGGAAGGCCTTAGGCTGTTCTGTATGTGAGATTCTGGTCAGAGGCCACACCAGGAGACTGATAAAGTCCAAGCTCAGTAAGTTTCTGCTGGGAAGAAGGAATGCATTGGATGTTGGACTCCAGATGATGTATGTTATAGCTTGGCAGAAAGTTCACTTGCATTTTGCTTGTGTCCAGAGATTTTTCCTGAGTCTGATATTAAGGGCAGTGGACTAATTAATCTGGCAGAAAAAATTTCAAGGTAGTCTAATATTGGGGCAATGGTATGACTATTGTTGGGGGCTTTTTGTGAGATTTATGTTGTAAATGAAGAGCAAAGAGCCTAGCAAGATGATTTAAAATATGAGGTTGGCCAGGAAAAAATCTCCAGTGGACTGCAAAGATAGAGCTGAGAAGATCTTGATTGCTGAGAAACAGCAGGAAAACAGAAAAGATGGCCTGATGACATCACAGAAGCAGCAAGTCTCCACCTTTTACATCCTCAAAACTGCAAAAGTGAAAGACTTTGCTTTAAGGAGAAAGCTGCAGAGGCCCATGTTCTGGAGTGGCAACAACCACATTGTGCTACAGAATGGTGGTGGTGGCCATGCCAGATTCCAAAATGACAGCAGCACAGGAGGATAGAGCATAAAGAATTTGTTCCTCAGAACAAATAAGAGAAAATTAGCACATATTTGTAAACTGACCTAAAACAAAATTTTTGGTAAACATTTTTATGATTATTCAATTTATATTTTCTCACAATTTTGGGAACATACCAAACTAGATAGCTTTAGTATAATTTACTGCAAAGATCAAAATTTCCTTTAAAATTACAATTACAGGTATTATTACACAGAGTGTAACAATACTATTATAGGTATTAATACCTGTAATAATACTATTACAGTACAATACTATTACAGTACAATACTATTATTAGTACTATTAATAATACTAATAATACCTGTAAAAATACTAATAGTATTATTACACTCTGTGTAATTAGTAACCATAGTAACCATAGTAACTATGGTTAATATTTATGGTTTTCTCTATTTCTAATATTTTAACATTTATTTGTCATATGTCAACTTGACTTCTGAGTATCTGCTCTTATTAACCTTCTCATAAAATACTGAAATTTCTTTTCAAAATGAAAGAATTCTACCTGTCATGGTTATCTGAAATGTCCCCCCAGAAACTCATTATGTTTAGAATTAGTTGGTAGTGACCTTTTGGGGAGTAATCAGATTATGAGAATTCCAACTTCCTCCCAGCATTAATCTGCTAGTGAGATTGTAATTAATGGCATTATTGGGTAGTGATGGAAACAGGCACTGAGGCCTAGTCAAAGGGGGGAGATGGCAATGTGACCTTTGGGACCACACCTGATCCCCAGAAACTTCCTGATCTGCTCTGCTTCCTGGGTGCCATGAGGTCAGCTGCTTTCCTTTGCCGCTGACTTTTGCTGTGACATTTTATCCTCACCACTGACCTAAATGCAAGGGAGCCAAGTCACTGTGGACTAAAACTGATGAAATCATGAGCCCAAATAGACCTCTTCTTCTTGACATTATCTCAGATATTTTGTCACAGGAATAAAAATGTGTATCACATGCCACTGTATACAACTGTTTAAAAGTCAATCTTAAAACAAATCTCTCTGGGTGTAGCAGTAGAGTAGCAGAAGTTTGAATGATATAGACTCTGTCCCAAGATAAGGCCTGCATTAATAAATTTAGCATTGTTAAAAAACAAGAAACCAATAAATGTCAACATAAGAGTATTGATAAAGTGTTGAGAGTTTAAAGGAGGGCTAGGACATGCCCAGCTGAAAGAACAGGGGACAGTTTTATAGAATCCAAACTTTTCTCTCAGTGTTTCAATCTGCTTGTTGATGTAACTGAAAGCCACGTTCTTCTTTGAATATTCATATTTTTTTTCATGAAAATCTACTCAAACAACAGCTGTTTAAAAGACACCTTTTTTATGCACTGAAATCGAATTCAGGATCTTCTCCCTGACCTATGTCTTTACACATTTCTTATTCTTTGAGATAGAGTCTTGCAGTGTCTCTATATTACTCAGGCTGTGCTTTCACTTTCCGTCCTCTAGCTTCAGTCTCTCAGAGTGCTGGGATTAAAGTCCTGGCATTACACCTAGTGTAGCATTGGGTTTTTTTGTTTGTTTAATTCTTATTGAGCTCTACTTTTTTTTTCTTTTATTAGTACATATTTGTAGTACTTGAAATTTATATTCATCTTAGGAAGTAGGTATAGGCACTTAATACAGCTTGATTGTTTTAATTTCCTTTTCCTGCACACCCAACTCCCTTCTTCTGCCTCTAAATACCATTACATCAGTGTTGTTCTTATTATTACTCTCAGCTCATGTTTATGACAGGTCATGCTTGCATTCAATGAGGTTATTAGGTTGCTGGACATAACGTATCTTAGGTTTTCTTACTTCCCCATCTCCCCTCATCCTCCTGTTTCTTGGGACTCCTTCCTATTTTCAAGACATCCACCACTTGTCTCCTTCTATGCATCCTTTATTATGCTCTTTGTTTTTACTTTGCATTACTCAAGTGACAGGTACCATATGGTATTTAAACATGTATTTCTGATTTATTTCACTCAACATTGTATCATTCAGGAGCATCTATTTTCATACAACTATCTCAGATTTATTTTAGAAGCTATTTCAGATAACACACTGCTTGGATGGTGAGTCACTGAAGGTGTCGTTCTTGACCTTCGTTGTTGCCTCTGACCCTTCTTTCTTCTTCCCTGAGACTATCATCTAAGAATGAAGACTTGTACAACAAAACTATTTCTCATTGTTGCATCACTTGTCAACCCCTGATTCATTCCATCACTTCCTTTAAATCTTTAATATTTTGTTTCCTCGCCCATCTCTACAGCACTATTCCAGCCATTGTTGAGGCAGGCAATTCCCAATTCCCTAGTGTCTTGATCTTTCAGTTTCAGTTCATCCTTCACTTACACTGCCTCCATATCAACCCCTTACTCTCTCAGTCATAAGCTACAACATTTCATTTTTCAGTATACTCCAACTCATTTTCCATCTTTCTAATTCCAGTGCCATGGTGACTCCACTGGGGTTGATTCCACCCTCTTTAGCTGTTTCCCATCCTTTTTACTTCCTCCTTTACCTCCTTATGCCATTAAGGTCTAATGGTAAAGCATGATAGTCATTTTTTTGTATGCACCTTGAAATCCATGTTAAGGCTTTAATGATGTCATGCCTCAATCAGTGCTGTATGGGATAAAGGAAAACATCCCTGTGCATGCAGGTGTACACACACAGAAATACAAAACACACCCTCTATTATAATTTCAAATTGATAACTCAATGTGAAGGACTTGTATTCTCATTTACACCAAAGTCTCTTCTTATTTTCCTTAAACTCTCACTTTCCAAGGACATGTCATATGCAGTTCTTTACATTCCTAGGCTATTGATCCACCACCGAGCTACATTTTCAAGTGTGGTTTTTCTCGTTTTACCATTATATGCCATAATGTCTCCCAGCTTTAAGATAAGCATAAAAAAAGATAAAACAAATAACTTCTACCTTTCTATTTACCACTTTAAATAACTCATTCCTTTAAATTGAATTCGTGGAAACTAGCATCAAATTTACTGCTTCTAAACCTTTCACTTCTTTTCTCAAAACGCATGAATTAGGCTTTCACTAACCTGTCTTTCCTGAAAACAATCTTATGAAAGTTTTGCATGACCCCCACATAGTCTATCCAATGGTCAGTTCTTATCCCATTCTGGTTTAATCTCTCAGCAGTATTTGATATAGCTAGTCATTCTTTGTTTTTGTGAAACACATTCGGGGGTTCTGAGTTGCAACCTCTTCATGGGTTTCCTGTTTTCTAACTGCCTGTGTTTACTGTCTTCTTTACTGCATAACTTACTGCCTTTGTCCCTTACCATTGAAGTGACCCATGCCTAGTTTTTATACTCAATCCTTATTCATTCTATACTCAATCCCCTGCAAGTTCATACTCTCTCTACATGCTAGTGACTTCCAGATCTTTCTCTTCCATGTGAACATGTTCCTAAGCCCCCAGACCCACTTTTCTATCTACTTACTCAATATTTTCATTTATGTATCTAATAGGTATCTCAAAAATGGTATGTTTTTTAAAAAAGTTAAAGATAGCTACTACTTCTTACCTCCAAAATGTTTTTCTTCAGGTTTTTCCACTTGACTTAAAATCAGCTCACTTTTTTCTGTTGTGCAGCCAAAACTTTAGAGTCACCTTTGATTTCTCTCTCCATATTTTTCTCATTCAGCATATATTTGAACTGTGTACCTACTAAATGGAGTGCACTCATCTATGTACAAACTATAGTAGTGAATAGACAATATTTCCATACTTACAGAGTTTGCACACTCATGTGTGAAGTTGTGGCATAATCAAAGTACAAAAGTAAAGTACATAGTATTTTATAATGTAACCAGTGTTATGGAGAAAAGTACAACAAGAATGGGAGATAAAGAGTTCTGTGAAAGTAGTTTATATTTTTAATAGCTGTGGAAGTCTTCACCAAGAAGATGAGAAAAGACCAAATCCTTGAAGGACCGAGAGACTGAGGCAGATGAGTGTTCCTGAGAGCAGCTTTTGAAGCAGAGGACATAGTAAGTGCAAGTTCTCTGAGGTACAACTACACAGACAGGCACTTTAAGCAAGGAATGCAGTGTCCTTAGAGGTTGGGAGAGCCAGGACATGAGGGTGTTAAAGTAGCCGAGAGACTGATCATGTGGAAGCTGATATGTCCCTGCAAGGACTTCTAGTTTTACCACATGAGATGGTCACCTCCTGGAGCATTTGAAGCAAAAGAGACACACTTTGTCTTCTCTCACCATAATTTCTCTGTATATCCATTGAGAAAAAACTGTATGAGGATAAAAGTGGAATCTGCAAAGTGGGTTTCAAAGTTATGGCAACAAGCTAAGCATCATATACACTTTTCCTTATTTCATTCTACTCTTTTTTATTTAAAGAAAAAAGAAAGGAAAACAAGACAAAAATAGAAAAAAGGGCAGAAATAATACAGAATTTCAAAGAAAAATATTAACACTAAGAAATTACTAGTTGATAAATTATATATTGTCCTCTTAGAAGTAGTTGTTCAAGTTACAATATCAAAGCATGAAAAATAGACACTCAAACACTGACAATGGAAACCATTCTGTTCCATAATTTAATGGAAACTTAGTAATATGGTCATCTATCTCACACACTTAATCATCCATATAGTTATATCCTTTATAGCACTTCTCTTTCATTTTTACAATATCTATTATGTATTTTGGATCTTATCAGTCTTTCAGTTTTTATTATTTTTTTACACTAAGAGCCAATGTGATATTTACAACTGTGAAACACTTATTTCACTTATGATGAGTCTCAAGTTGCCTCCATTTACTTATAAATGCCTCAAGATCTTTCTTTTTTATAGCTGAGTAATATTCCATTGTATAAAAATACCACATCTTTTTCATCCACTAAGCAGTTGATGGGCATTTTGGTTGTTTTCAAGATTTAGCTATTACAAATTGTGCTGCTATAAATGTGGGTGCACATATATCACTGTGTCATGATCTTTTCAATTTGGGGGGGGCACCCAGAATGGGACTAGCTGGGTTGAATGGAACTTCTAATTCTAGTTTGTTGAGGAATGTCCATATTAATTTCCATAGTGACTGCATCAGTCTACACTCCCACAAAAGTGAAGAAGTGTTCCTTTTTCCCCACAGCCTTGCCAACATTTATTATCAGTTGATTTCTTGATGGCAGCCATTCTTTCTGGGGTGAGATGCAATCTCAGTGCTGTTTTAATTTGCATTTCTTGAATGACTAGTGATGGTGAACATTTTTTCATGTATTTGTTTGCTATTTGTATATCTTCATATGTGAAATTTGTGTTCATCTCAGATGCTCATTTTTGAAAAGGGTCTTTGAATTTGGGGGACTTGATGTTTTTCAATTCTTTATATATTCTGTATATAAGTCCTTTTGTCTGAGGAATTGTTGTCCAAAATTCTTTCCCATTCTGTGGGTTTTCTTTTCACTTTATTGGTGATTTCTTTTGAAGTGCAAAAACTTTTTAATAAGGTATGATCCCAGTTGTTGATTCTTTGAAGTATTTCCCATGTGGCTTGCATTTTGTTCATGAATTCTCTGCCTACCCCTAGGTCTCCAAGTTTTCTACCTATCTTGTCTTCCAATAGATTTAGTGTTTCTGTTTTAATATTTAGATCTTTGATCAATTTTGATGTTAGTTTAGTGTATGGTGATAGGCATGGGTTTAGTTTCAGTCTTTGGCATGTGGAAAGCCAATTTTTCCAACATCGTTTATTAAAGAGCCTATCCTTCCAGTGAACATGTTTAGCTCCTTTGCAAAATATAAAGTGGCTGAGTGTCTTTATAGCAGTGTTTGCATCTTCTAATCTGTTTCATTGATCCTCAGGTCTATTTCTTTGCCAGTACCATGCTTTGTAGAATAATTTCAAGTCAGGAATTGAGATGCCTCCTGCTTTCCCTTGGTGGCCAGAATTGCCTTTGTTATTTTAGGTCTCTTCTGGTTCCAAATGAATTTTAAGAGTGTTTTCTAGATCTGTAAGGTATGTTAATGGTATTTTGATGAGGACTGCACTAAATCTTGCATAACAGTTTTGGGAATATGGCCATTGTCACTATTTGGCTTTTCCTAACATAGAGCAGGGTATATCCTTCTATTTTCTCATATCCTCTTCAACTTCTTTTTTGAGAGTAGTATAATTTTCAGCAGACAAGTCTTTTACATTCTTGGTTAAGTTGACTCCTAGGTATTTCATTTTGTTAGATTGTAAAAGGTAATATTTCCATAATTTCTCTCTCAGTGAGATTTTATATGTGTACAGGAATGCTATTAATTTTGGGGGGTTGACTTTGTATCTGGCTATGCTGCTGGATTTGTTTATTACCTCTAGTAGTCTTTTAATGAAGTTTTTTGGGTCTTCTATATAAAGTATCATTTCATCTGCAAATAATAATAATTTAACTTCTTTTCCTATCTTTATTCCTTTTATATCTCCCTCTTGTCTGATTGCTCTGGCTAATATTTCCAGAACTATATTGAATAGGAGTGGTGACAGTGGATATTCTTGTCTTGTTCCTGATTTTAGAGTGAAGGCTTTCAGTTTTTGTCCATTTAGTATAATGTTAGCTATTGGTTGATCATAGATGGCCTTTATGAAATTGAGGTAGATACAATCTATTCTGAGTTTTTGAAGAGTTTTTATCATGAACATGTGTTGGACTTTATTAAAAGCTTTTTCTGTGTCTATTGAGATGATCATGTGACTTTTGTTTTTGGCTTAGTTCATGTAGTGTATTACATTTATTGATTTGTATATGTTAAACCATCCCTTCATTCCTGGAATAAATCCTACTTGGTCCTGGTGTATAATCTTCTTGATGCTTTGCTGCATTCTATTTGCCAGTATTTCATTGAGAATCTTTGCATCAGTGTTCATTAGTGAGATTGTCCTATAGTTGTCCCTTTTGATTGGGTGTTTATCTGGTCTTGGTATCAGAGTAATATTTGCCTATAAGAATGAGTTAGGGAGGATTGCTTCTATTTCAATTTTACTGAAGAATTAAGGAGTATTGACATCAAATCTTCTCTAAATTTCTTGTAGAATTTAGCTGTGAATCCATCATGACCTAGGCTTTTCTTTGTTGGTAAGGTTTTAATCACATTTTCAAATTCAGTTGCTGATAGTGGGTTATTCAAAATTGTTCTATCTTCTTTATTGAGCTTTGGTAGTTCATACATTTTTAGAAATCTG
The DNA here is from genome assembly GCA_004027295.1 of Dolichotis patagonum. Classification (NCBI taxonomy): domain Eukaryota; kingdom Metazoa; phylum Chordata; class Mammalia; order Rodentia; family Caviidae; genus Dolichotis; species Dolichotis patagonum. The sequence goes on from PVJX010009228.1 coordinate 55,116, forward strand.
TCCATTTTCTCTGTGTTTTCCACTCCATGTGAGTAGAGATTTTCAAAATAAGTATTTGTGATCTTTTGAATTTCCATGGGATCTCTAATGATTTCTCTCTTTTCAGTCCTTATTGCATGAATTTGAGTTTTTTCTTTCTTTTTCTTGATCAGGTTGGCTAGAGGTTTATCAATTTTATTTCTTCTCTCAAAAAACCAGTTCTATGATTCATTAATTCTTTGTATTTTTTTTCTTTCAATTGCATTGATTTCTGCTCTAATCTTTACAATTTCCTCTCTTCTATGAGCTTTGGGTTTAACTTGCTCTTCCTTTTCTGGAAGCTTGAGATGTAGCATCAGTTTGTTTATTTGTGCTTATTCTGTCTTCTTGGTGTAATTATTTATGTTATATATTTCCCTATTAGGACTGCTTTCATTGTTTCCCACAGGTTACAGTATGCTGTATCTGCATTTTCATTGAATTGCAATTATTATTTAATTTCACTTGTAGCCCACTTGTACAGAAGGTTGTTATTTAACTTCCATGTATTTATGCAGGTTTTGCAATTTATTTTGCCATTAATCTCCAATTTCAGTGTGCTATTATCAGATATCATGCATGGGATTATTTCAATACCTTTGCTTTACTTAAAAATGTTTTATGGGTTAATATATTGTCTATTTTGGAGAATGTTCCATGTGCAGCTGAGAAGAATGTATATTCTGATGTGGTTGGGTGGAAAACTCTGTAGACCTCTACTAAGTCCATTTGCTCCCAGGTATGATTCAGTTCTGTTATTTCTTTGCTGACTTTTTGTCTAGTAGATCTCTCTCTTTGTGACAGTGGGGTATTAAGGTGTCCTATTACAATTATGTTCTTATGTATTTGGTTTTTCATGTCCATTTGTATTTGTCTTATATAGTTGGATGCTCCTAAATTTGGTGAATATATATTTATAATTATTAGTTCTTCTTGAAGTTTTCCACTAACAAGGATGTAGTGACCTTCTTTATCTCTTTTAATCATTTTAGGTTTGACATTCAAATTGTCTGCAAAAAGAACAGCTATCTCCGATTTTTTCTCAGTTCCTGTTGCATGGAATATTGTTTTCCATCCTTTGACTTTTAATCTATAAGTTTCCTTTTGAGTCATATGTGTTTCCTGCATACAGCATGTTATTGGATCCTTTTCTTGATCCATTCTGTCAACCTATTTCTTTTGATAGGTGAATTAAGACCATTTACATTTATGGGTATAACTGATAAGTACTGGCTCAACTTTGTCATGTTATGTTCCTGCAGTTTGTTTTCTGCTTTTCTCCCTTGTTTAATTGCTTACCCTGCCTGGTGGTGTCTGTCTTTTGTTGTTCTTGAGATTGTGGTCATTTTTATTTCTATCTAGTATGTCTTTCAATAATTTTTATAGGGTTGGCTTGATGGACATGAATTTCTTCAGGTGTTCATTGTCACGGAAGTATCTTGTTTCTCCATTAAACTTGAAAGACAGCTGTTCTGAGTACATCAATGTGGGTTGCAATTTGTTCTCTTTTAGGGCTTGGAGTAGCGCACTCCAAGCTCATCTTAACTTGAGGGTTTGGTCTGAAAAGTCTGCCATGTTTCTGATGGGTTTCCTTTATAGGTGAGTTGTGTTTTTCTCTAACAGCTTTTAGTATTTTGTTTTTACATTGTATGTCTTGGATTCTAATTATTATATGTCTGGGTGTAGATTTATGTCAGTGGTGACTGTTTGACATTCTATATGTTTCACTTATCTCTATATCAGATTTTTTTCCCCATGTTTGGGAAATTTTCTGCTATTCACTTGTGTGAATTGTTTACTTATGTCATTTCTGTTTACTCCTGCATCTTCATAGATGCCTATTAGTCTTATATTGTTTCTTTTGGCATCATTCTGAAGCTGCTGTATTGTCATTTCATGCTGCTTTGTTGTTTATAATAGTTCTACTCTTTTATGATCACTAACTGAGATCCTGTCCAAAATTCTATCCTCAGCTTCATTTAAACAATTTTGTCAGCTTTCAATAGTATTTTTTGTTTCTTGGATATCACTTTGAATTTGTTTCATAGATTCTGCTTGTTTTCTATATTGTTCATTCAAGGTTTCAGTCAATTTCTCATGTTCCTGTATTTTTTTTTATCTATTTCTTCTCTGTTTATGCTGAGTAACACCTTTACTAAGGTTGTTATCTCTGTCTTTATGTAGGAAACTATTTCTAATTTGATTTATGCTATAGCCTCATGAATTTGTTTATTTCATTTGCTATCTTTTCAGAGATTTCTTGTGTATGACTTTTTAAAGTCCTCTATTTCAATGTCACCTGTACTTGCTCCTGATAGACTAGATGCTTGAGATTGCATTTTACATTTTTGTTTTGTCATTTTTACCTTTTGTGTAAATATTTGATCTTTTAATACCAATAGTCTCAAGTGTCAATAGTGTGAATCTTAAGGTCCTGCTGTGTGTTTGATGTTTGTCCAATTGCTGGGTACCACAATGAAGAGGAGAGCCAGTCACCTGAATTCCTCCTGCAGGGCCTATTGGGTGAGTCCTATATTCTTACTGGGCTAACTAGCCTTGAAGTACTGATGCAGGTCTACTCTTAGTTCCTATTGTTGCTATGTCTTCAGGTTATTGCAGGTCACCAGATCTCCCTGTCTATAGTGTTTGTGTCAGCTGAGGGCCTACTGTGTCACTGGGTGTCTCATAAGCCCTTTTAATTTTCTCCAAGTTGGGAGAGGCCTTATTAACCCACTCCTCAACCTGTCTGATATTCTCCATGTCGAAGAGGGGATCATCCACCCTTTTGCCAGGTTTGCCAAGGTCTTACAGTTGGAGGGAGCTACATTACTGCTCCTATTTACTCACTGCAGACCTCTATTTTAGGAGAAAACTCACCATATTGAATGGAGCTTGCTGAGGTCTTCTGTTTGGGTGAGGGGTTCCTGAGTCTCCCATTGAGCCAGCATGGTAATCTGGAAGACAAAGATCAACAGTAGTACTAGGTCTCCAAGGTGGGGGGAAGGTCCCTGAGGGGCAGGCTGGCAGTGTCAGTCTGGTTGTCATAGGTGGTGCAGGCTGACACTGGGCTGGCAGCATTGGTCTGGGCTTGTAGGCGGTCTGGGCCAAGGGTCAGGCCAGCTGCATTGGTCCAGGTGTCATACTCTACTCTTTAGAAAAGGGTGTTTTAAGATTCATGCATGTTGATCCCATCTATGACCTCTCAAATTGGATTATAGCACTTATAATCTAATATTCCAAAAAGTGTTTTCCTTTTAGGACCTTATAAGATACAGTGACTTTGGGACCACTGCATAATATTGAATTTGAAAATAATTTCATAATGTCTAGAAATTTCAGTGTATTAAAATATTGTTTCCATATATACTAACAGATAACACAGAGCCAGAATATTAAAAAGCACTAATTTTATAAATTCATCAGTCATTCACAGAATTGGAATCCTATACTAAATAACCATAAAATATTTTCCTTAATTTAATATGGTATATAACAATATAATTTCATATATTTATTATATACTGAAAGATATATATTATATATATATGATATGTTGGTGAATTTTATCATGTACTATATATACGTCATGATTTTAGAGCAGAAGAATTAATTGTTACAGGCTATAACTCTCTGACCCTAAACACCACCTTTATTTTTAATTAAAAAAGTGGATCTTGATAGTCAGGAAAAAGTAAATAAATATTCCTTATACATTTTATTTCCAGTTAATTTGATTATTGTATTTTTCCACCAAAGTATCAAACACAGAGGGATGAACTGTTTGCCTCACCAGAGAATACAAAATGAACCATATTCTTGGCTTCAAACTGTCCACAAATCCCCTTATAGTATGACATATGCAACAAGTTCTGTTTCTGTGTTTGTTTTTCTAGTGCATTATGGTATTTAAAATTATATTCAATGGCCATTTTCAGTGTTTACATACTCTTATCTTTGCTCCATGCTTATAACAAAGTACAAGTATAGATACACTGGTAATGTTTTAGAGAATTGAGATGATAATATTTATGCTACTCTGAGAAAGTATTCCTATTTCATAATTCAGTTATTTTCCAGGTTAATACTTATAAATCTTTTCAGGACTGGCAGCTGAGAGCTGGGGGCTCAGGAGAGCTAGGCCCACCCTTCCCCCTGCAGGGAACATCGCCAGCCCAGCAGCCGAAAGCTGGGCCTGTTTGGGACTGGGAATATCACAGGACCCTCAGCAGAGAGCCTGGATTGCTCAGGAGAGCTAGACCTGCTCTTCACCTGCAGGGAACATCACAGCCCGGCAGCTGAGAGCTGGGCCTGTTCTGGACTGGGAACATCTCAAGACTGGCAGTTGAGAGCATGGGCTGCTCAGGAGAGCTAGGCCCACCCTTTGTCCACAGGGAACATTGTGGGGACCAGTGCCGGAGGGCCTGAGGTACCTAGGTCTGCTGCTGCTGGGCCCGCCCCTCCTTGAGGAACATCTAGGAAGTCTGCCACAGGCATGAGCAGCCTGGGACCACATCTGCTGACCTGCCCTTCCACCAGGAACATTGGACTGCAGTGGACTATCATGCTGACTCAATGAGGGGCTCAGGAAGCCCTCACTCAAACAGAAGACTTTATCAGGCTTCAGCCAGTGTGGTGTGTTTGCCCCCCCAAATAGAGGTATGCAGTAGGTAAATAGGGGCAGAAGTGAAACTCCCTCCAAGTGTAAGACCTTGGCTATCCTGGCAAGAGAGTAGGTAACCCCCTCCCCCCACACAGAGAACATCAGACAGGTTGAGGAGTGTGCCAATATTGCCCTGCCCAAATTTAGAGGATATTAAAAGAACTTAAAAGACCCCCAGTGACACAGTAGGGCCTCAACTGACAAAAACACTATAACCAGGGAGACCTGGTGACCTGCCACAACCTGAAGCTATAACAACAGCAGGAACTAAGAGTTGCCTTACATCAATCCTTCTGGGCTAACTAGCCCAGAAGGAGTATAGGCCCCACCCAAAAGGCACAGTAGGAGGAATTTGGGAGACTAGATCTCCTCTTCATGGTGGTACACAGCAATTTGACAATCATCAGCCACACAGTAGAACCCTGAAACACACATTACGGTAACTTGTGACTGTTGGAATAGAAAGACCAGAAATTTACCCAAAAGGTGAAAATGACTAAATGAAAAGGCAAAATGCAATCCTGAACATCTATTCCATCAGGGGCAAGTGCAGGCGATAATGAAAAAGGACCCTAAAATTCATACACCAGATATCTCTGAAAAGATAGCAAATGTAGTAAAGAAACAAATCCATGAGGCTATAGAAGAACTCAAATTAGAAGTAATGTCTTATGTAAAGACAAAAGTAACAACCTTAGTAAATGAGCTGCTCAACATAGTTAGAGAAGAAATAGATAAGAAACTACAGGAGCATGGGAAATTGATTGAAACTTTGAATGAACAATGCAGAAAACAAGCAGAATCTCTGAAACAAATTGAAAGAGATATGCAAGAAACAAAAAATTGTATTGAAAGCCTGCAAAGCCTCTTAAATGAAGCTGAGGATAGAATCTCAGACCTTGAGGACAGGATTGCAGATAGAAATTTGAAAGGGCAGAACTTATAAAAACATCAAAGCAGCATGAAGTGACAATCCAACAGCTACAAGATGATGCAAGGAGAAACAATGTTAGAGTAATAGGCATTAGTAGGAGGCAGGAGGCAATGCAAAAGATATAGCTAAGCTGTTCACAGAAATAATGGCATAAAATTTCCCAAACATGGGGGGGAAATCAGATATAAAAATAAGAGAGGCATATAGAATGCCACACAGTCATAACCAACAAAAATGCACACCCAGATATATAATAATTAAGATTGCAGACATACAGCATAAAAACAGAATACTAAAAGCCATTAGATAAAAGACACAACTCACCTACCAAGGAAAACCTACTAGAATCACAGCAGACTTCTCAGAACAAACCTTCAGGTTAAGATGAGCTTGTAGTGAAGTATTTCAAGCCCTAAAAGAAAACAACTTTCAACCCAGACTGACATATCCAGCAAAACTGTCTTTCAAATGTAATGGAGAAACAAGATACTTCCATGACAAAGAAAAGCTAAAGAAATTCTTATCCACCAAACCAACCTTAGAAGGAGTGCTGAAAGACATCCTAGGTAGAGATAAAATGACCATAATCTCCAGAACAACAACAAAAAGAAATCACCAGGCTGGACAAGAAAATAAACAAGAGAGAAAAGCAGGAAACTAACAACAGTAACACAACATGGCAAAGTCAGCCAGTACACATCGGTGATATCCATAAATGTAAATGGGCTCAATTCACATATCAAAAGAAACAGGCTGACAGAATGGATCCAGAAACAGGATCTCACAATATGCTGTATACAAGAAACACATCTGACTCACAAAGAAACTCATAGATTAAAAGTCAAAGCCAATATTATACTAAATGGACAAAAATTGAAAGCTTTCACTTTAAAATCAGGAACAAGACAAGGATGTCCACTATCACCACTCCTATTCAATATAGTTCTGGAAAAACTAGCCAGAGCAATCAGACAAGAGAAAGAAATAAAAGGAATAAAAATAGGAAAGGAAGAAGTTAAATTATCACTATTTGCAAATGACATGATACTCTATATAGAAGATTCAAAAAACTCCATTAAAAGTCTACTAGAGGTAATAAACAAATTCAGCAGTGTAGCTGGATACAAAGTCA
>PVJX010009229.1:0-61581 GCA_004027295.1 Dolichotis patagonum
AATAATGAAAGCACACAGGCTTCTATTGTCAGTAGGCCTAGCTCTCCTTCTGGATCCCGCGTTAACGTGTTCTGTTTTGGTGGTGGTTTATCTCCACCATGAATGCAAATTGTCTCAATTCGGAAAAGTAATAAGCAATTTTTTATGTTGTTTGGGCAGTAGGATGCTGGAGTCATATTCCTATATATAAACACATATTACTCAGGTGTGAATTGGAAAAATCTTGTAATGTCTTGGGGGTGCTTTACCTACAATGAAGATGTCACCAGTATCTGTATTTTAGGATATCATAAAGAGACACAAGATGCTTATCATTGTTTTTAGTATAAAAGAATATTATTGCTCAAGATCTTGATACTTGGGTATAGGGTATTTGAAACGTTCATGTGTGAAATTAGGAGAGAGACCTATCTTAACTCAGTGAATTAGTTCATTGTTCTTGACATAAAAAAGAATAAACTTTGGAAGTAAATTTTAATATTATGAATATAAGTATGTATATATAATATTGTTTCTTAAGTTGATATGACATATGATGTAAATTGTATATTTTTAATGATTTTGTAGTGTACTCTTTTATTATTTTGAAATTAGCATGGATATCACTTCCAAAAATAAGATGAAGTTTTAACCTAAAGTTTTTTATAGGAATATTACTTGTGGGTTTTAGAGATGTGAGTTATAGAAATTTTTTTAAATGAATAGTAAAATTTGATGCTGTCTCACATCAACACCAATTTTCATGCCAGATATTTAACAATCCTTTTCTATTTTCTTATGATTTCCCTTTTTTATTCTTTGAATTATATTCATGACTGTAAATGACTGTAAATGACCTGAAAAAGAATAAGGCTTATAAAGATTGCTTATTTGTATGAATATTTTACAGAGGATTGAGTAAAAATTTTAATAATTGAATAATTGTAGTAGCATTTACTAATGGTACCATGAGTATCATGTTTTACTGTGGATGGTGTTAGTCATTTGAAGGATATCCATAAATCTTATACAGTGTACTTAATAGTATAAAGTATAGTAAATGTTCAGATCATATATTTTAGTATGTTAGTTCTATAACCATATATCTACTCAGTTTAGCACCAAATATTTACTCAATTTTCACTAAACATAAAGCATTTTTAGGTGTCACAAGATCAGTTCTAGAATATTCTCAAATGTAAACAGTGGCAATTCATTCCTATCAGGTGATTTTATTTTTAACATAACTTTCATTTTTCTAGTATATTTTCCACAAGTGAGAACCCTGTTTTATAATCACAATTCTTCTCTACTCCCAAGTTCTAGCTCTACTCTCTGTGATATTATATTTCACTTTTGGGGGGCCTATTTTATGCTTTCTATTTCCTTTTACTAGTTTACTCTTTCAATGATCTCCAGCAAAATTTTCCAAGTTAATTTTATTAATATAACTTGTGTTTCTTTGAATAAGGCCTTTAATACTCCTTTGGTTGCTATCCATTCATTTTCCTAATCAAAACTGAATTAAGTGACTACCCCAGACTTCTGCTGTTAAGCTTTCTCAAATAAAATATGTTTGTTAAAAAACCGATCTTTGACCTTGTGTTGGCTGAATATTGCTTGAAAATAACAGTCAGTGGTGTGCACTGAACAAACTGTACCATTTCAGCAAGTGCACAAATACAGTATACAAAAAACTTTCATATGTTTCCAAAGGAAAAGTAGCATTGTGTGTGCGTAGTGTGGTATATTGTGTCTTGCTAAATTATTCCCTACGTGAATTCGGCCCAACTAAATTGTCAAAATGGGTCATATCATTTCGGAAATGCTAGGGTATTTATGATTTTGTCTGATACAAATACTACACCCCCTTCTTTTCTCCCACTGACACAAATAAATTTGATTTTGTTTTGAGCAAAAGAGTAAAATAAATTCAAATTTCATCTTCCAAAATATGTTCCTTCATGTAAAAATGAAGATAATCGTGTCTTGGAATTATTAAATATTTTAATGCAGGCATAGAAGTGCCTGAGATAGTTGTTACTTGATATTACAAATTACTATGCTCACATTGAACTCAAACTTTCAGTTTCAAATACTATTGGGGAGTAATTTTATTATGCATTGAAGTAGTGTAATTTTCAGGCATTTTCCTTGCCTGAGTTTTTAAATGTAGGTGGAAAATTTTTAAAAAATGATTATGCCTCCAAATTAATGATAGGAAATTATGGTTTGTGGCCATTCTAGGATTTCTGATTCATTTATATATCTTCATAAAAGAAAATAGATGCTATCTTTTAAAAATATTGTATGAATAATGATTAATGTAGAGAATTTGAGTAACAATGAGATGCTGAAGTATAAAATTGTTGTAAGTTCTCACACTTTCAAATGGCACAAAGCTCAAAAAACTGCTCAAATATAAGACTGTGAAAAATATATTTAAAGTCTATGGAAATGTGATTTTTGGAAAACATTTGTCAAGTTTCATGAGTAATGAAAATACGGTCAATTGTATTGACTTTAATGATCTGTTTTAAATGAAAGAAAGTTAATCTTTTAAAAAGTGATCTCTCTGTTTGATGAAAGATTTTTAAATTTGAAAAGAAAGATTCAGCAAATCCCAGAATTACTGTATCATGAAGGAAACTGAGATTTTTATTTACTTGACTGATGTTACAGGTAAGAATACCAAGACCCTGAGAAATTGCTTAAATAAATCCTGAAGCAGACAAACGAGAAGTAGATTCTAGGAGTTTGGATTAGATCATGCTATTAAGAATGCCTTTATCAGTATAACTCTGTACATCTTTACAAAGGCGTATTTTTTTTGTTTTTGTTTTTGTTTTTTGTACCTGGGATCAAACTTATAACCTTGTGCTTGCCAGGCAGGTGCTTATGCCACTGAGCTAAATCCTTAGCCCTATAAATCATTTTGATTTATAAACCTTTGTATGTAAATTGGTATTATACTAAGTATGAATAACATGAGATTTTAAAAAAGGACCTAATTTTATTCACCACTGTGGCTTAGATCTGATTTTCTATAAATACCTTAGAGAATTAATAAGATGGATCTGAATTTCCCATATGTAAAAGGAAGAATTAACTTATGCCAATTTAAATTATCTTCCAGGACCAATGTGCAGTTAACTATTCAGTTCCCAATGGTACATGAGGGAATCATATTCCATTATTGTAAAGAATACAATAGGTGGGATTTAAACAAACACCAAAAAGTTGAGAAAATACACGCATCACTCAGGGAATTAATTTCTTCATTTTAAAAATAATGACAAAAACCTGGAAGATATTTAAGGTACTTCCAGTTTAGGCTTATTTCTATCAGTTTTTTCTTGAAAATCTTATCTTAAACTTTTCACCATTTCTCTAGACTTTCATCTTCTAAAAGAAATACGAACAACAATAAGCAAAATACTTAGAAATGTCAGAAAGCTTGTATATTATGTCCTCAAGCCTGGCACCTTTGAAGACCCATTCTGAGCTGTTGTTTTGTCTACAACTTTTGTATCTGTCCCACTGACTTACATACCTTCTATATTTCCACTTACCAATATGAAACTTTCTTTGTGTAAATAGAATATGACTTGCAATTTTGTTATTTTCATTCACATATAAAAATTTATTTACGCATGTCTACCACATCATATCGCTTCAGTCATTCATCAGTACTTTCACATCTAATAGACTGCACAACAAATTTAAATACAACCACTCAAGAAATTCAATTATCTATTTAAAATGACTTTTTTGTGCAATAGCTCCTTTAATTAGTATAATCAACTCACATCATTTAACTCAGTACATATCTTTTACAGTTATAAAATTGTGCTTTCTTTTCAACTATTCACAGAAGGTACTTTTTTATGATATCAAGGGATTTCATGAGATAGAGAAATATGTTAATACAACTGATCTATCTTCATAAAAATGTATGTGTGTAAGTGGTTTTTACAGTTTTAAAGATATGTATGGGATTCATTAAAAAAACAATTCTAAGGTAAAATAAATTCTTAATACGTCTTCAATTTGTAAATAAGTAGATTTAGTAAAAGACTATTTCACAGGATATTTTCTATTTTTTAATTAATTCTATTATAGGTTACTATTATTTCAACAGGTTATGTCTTGGATAAACAAAAAGTTTCTCTTAGAACCATCAGGTAAACATGCTGTGGAAGAAATTATTATTCTTGACCATGTTTTATCTGTACTGTTACAGGAATCATAAGAAAAAACATGAACGTGGAAGATAAGCTTTCCTAAATCACAAAATCACTGTTTCATGCAGTATCTTGGGGGAACATAGCATCAGGAGAATCTGATAGTCAATTAAACATTTTGCTTTCACAGCCTATTTACATGAAAATTAATTTTTTATAGTTAAATTATCTTCTTGTGAATTCCTTCTGGAGTTAAAGATTTTTTTGATGTTCTAAGGAAGAAAATTACTCTATTGATTAATTAAACTAATCCCATCGCATAATACTATTTTTCAGAAAAGGTATTGAACATTCTGTTTTTACTTGTGACAATGAACCTTTATTTGAAATTGTATCTTACTTCAGTCTATGAGGAAAATGGCATCATTGTTGGGTAAAAGAGACATGTTTACCAGAACTCTTTGCAATAATTTTGCTGAAATTACATAAAATGTTCTATATTCCTGGGAGACATATATATGTATAAATAGACATAAATATTAGATATAAGTTATGCATCATATTTTATATTACAATGAAGGATCTTTATGTTCAGAGAAACAAACTTAGTACTATTTGACCTATTTATATAAAGAGAAATCATGTCAGTGAACTACTTGTCTTACATAATTTTTCTCTTTTTAATAAAACTTAAATTTAAAGCGAAATGTTACATAATATCCCTTTCCAACCTTTGCAACTGATTTTTAATCTATATTGGTGGAAAAAGTCCTTTTCTTGTAGTAGAAGGCAGAATTTTAGGACAGTAAGTTCAGTACTGTCCTTTAAAACAGCAGTACTGATAGTGCATCTGACCCAGTTAAAAGTACCTGTAAACACTGTTCCTTCCATTTGTGAAACGCCTTGAGAAATCGTACTCAAAAACTAAGCTGCTTAGTACAAGGCTTTAGCTCCCTCTTTTGGATACCTCAGATACAATATGAAACACAGTGGGCTTAATGTGTCCTCATTTCTACACGTACATTATACATATGTGTTGCATTACTAAACTCTGAAAAAGCAACCAGTTTAACAAATTTTCAAACAGTCATCAGCTGAAACTGCATCTGGAAGCACTTTTAGTATCTGAGTGCACACTCAAACATTGAATGCTTTAGAGAGATGGATGTGTTTTGATACAAATATATATATATATATATACATATTATTTGAAATTAAATAATCCAGCTTTATGTGAATTTGGGGATTCTGTTTCTTTAAATAAAATACTAGAGTATATATATATATTTTTTTTTTCAAAATTGAATTAACAATTATCTTAATAGCCAAGGAAGTTTTAAAATAATTGCTCTCCTGACATTATATATTTGGTGAATTTTTATGTTCTGATTTATTTTTCTTTATTATGTTAGTACTGATACAAAAAACAGTACATGAAGATATAAGAAACAAGAAGTAAGTTATATAGACATATATATATACAATAAATACGTATGTATGTATAATAAATTCATATCTTTTCTTATAGTAGTATTACCCAATGTAAGTTAGTACTAACACTGAAATAATACACATTCTTAAAGTCAAATTTTTATATTTGGGTATAATTATTTATATTATTAGAGTAATTGAATTGTATGCATGAGAATACTTAGTACTTAACAGCAGTAAATATAATTTGTGTAAAATACAATTTATGTTTTTATTCGCTTCCAGGAGAAAAAAAAGCAGCTAAAAGTATTAAATCATCTAAAAATATAACCAAAGAATATATTTTTAGAAAACTGTTTTCTTTTAACAAAAATGTATTTGTTTAGCATTTAATGTGGAAATAAACAACAATTTTAAATAAACCACTTTAAACTTCAATACTAGATGCTGCTATTCATGCTGAATATCACAGGACAAGCAAAGCAAAATGTAACGTTCTCTCATCTACACTGTAAACCCATTTTTACAACCCATAATACTTTTTGAGTGTTTAACTTTACCAAGAATGTAAATTAAATTTGTTTGTTTGTTTTGCTTTGTTTTGTTTGCCTCTTTAAGTCAGCATCCCATGCGTAGTTGAGGCCGGCCTTGAACTCTCTGTGTAGCTCAGGCTACCCTCAAACTTGCAGCGACCCTCCTGCTTCAGCCTCTTGAGTGCTGAGATTATAGATGTGCACTGCCACGTTAGGTGTACAATTCTTTTTTTTTAACAATTTAATAATACTAATTTTTTCAAGTCTACTGGAGAAGATTAATACTAGTAATAATACTAATAAGTAACGCTCAATATTACTGTAAGATATAGTTAGATATAAAATGAGATATAAGACTATATTTCTCTTACATCTCATTTTATTTCAAGAGAATTATAAAATCATTGCTTCCCTGAATGAATTTAAAAATTAATCGCACTTGTGTTTGTTTATACATTATTATTTACATCATTTTAGTTGGTTAATTTTTTTTCTCTGCTAAATGTAGATTGTGTGCTTTTACATTTGCTAATATTTCTGCGCTGTATGTCATTTGAAAGTAGAAATGAATATAGCAAACATGAAACACATTTATCATTGGCTTCATTTCCTCTCATGTTACATAGAGCTAATAGATTACCAGAAACTATGCAGAGAAAGGCATTCAGCAACTGCCACTTGCTTACGTTTCTCCTAAAATTCTTAAATGATCTCACTGTTAAACCCAATTAGGCTTCTCTTAGTTCCCTCAACATGACTAATGACTTATAAAAATAATATTCATAAAATTTCTATGACACATTTCACAAAGGGGCAAAAGGAATTGTTCATATAGGCAACACCATGTCTCGGCAAAGGAAACGGAAAACATAAAATATCTGTGCTGACTTTGATTTCTCCTCACCTGGAAGCTTCTGCCTGGGTCCCTGAGCCTTGTTCTTGGCTTCCTAAGTCAGCCTGCGGATGCTTCCCAAACCTTCAGGTATTACCTGGCAAGGATTGTAATTTAAAATCAGGGCCCTTGATGCTTTTCTGATGGTAGAAAAAGATTTTTTAAACATAAAGTAATATGTTGTGATAAACTTATCCTACGAATACCAACATCTAAACACAGAGTATAAAAATTCTTTGTATTCCTGTATATGCATGAGCATTTGTGTTCATCCATGAGAATGTGCAAGATCATCAATCAGCTAAAGCACGTTTACATGGCTGAAGGAAATCGCTGAGACTAAAAGCAGCTTTCCATATGTTGGCCAATGAATCTTCTAAAAGTAGAATCTTAAAAACAATCATTGTTCATTTTTATAACAATATTTGGCATTTATTTCAGCTCTTTATTGGGTCACAGTTGCTTTATGCTATTGTTTCTGTATTCAGTTAGTTATAAAATATTTTATGGGTGTTTTACTACATTAAAGACGTGAAGTTGGGTGTGGAGGTTCACGGCACTCGGGAGGCTGAGGAAGGATGATTACTGAGAGTTTGAGGCCAGCCCGGGCTACAAAGTGAGTTCAAGGCCTGCCTAAACATCATAGTGAAACTCTGTCACAAAAAAGAAAAAAAAAAAAACTCCAAAAAAAATCCCAAAAGAAAAATATAAAAAGTTGAATACAGACCAGAGCACTATTCCAAATATGAGAATATCAAATATTTTCAACTCTTCTGGCAAATTAATAGAATTCTAAATCAATAAATGGTTTGCTATTTTTAATTATCAGTTTTTCAAATGTCATTTGTAACATATTAATAGTCTAAAACTTTTTTGAAAAAAATAAAAATTATGATTATTTTCTCAACTTTATCAGAATAATGCCTTATTATTTACTGTTGAAAACACAAAGGTAATATTACTACCACATACACAGAAATTTCACACAGATTTGCCAGTAGAATTCCTAAAGGCAATTACTAAGTAAATAAAGAGAATAATTTATACTAAAACATTTGCTATAGTACAACTACAGTGAAACATACATGAAAATACCTCTATGAATTAGGTATAGAAAGGCAGATAGAGCTACAAGCAATGATTATGTGAATACCTAATATCACCTGGCTGGTTCAGCCTTCAGAAATATGCTTTTCTGACATGTTTTGCTCGTGATAATTTTCTAAACCAAAACACTTTCATATTAACTTTATTTTAAAATTGTGTCTTTCTTGCTACTTGCTTGCAGTACATCATGATTATGTTCTTCTCAGCGACTTGGTTCTGGTACATAACATATCTGCATTCTTTTATTTTTAAGGCTTTTTTGTTGTTGTTGTTGTTTTTTGTTTTGTGGTACTGGGCATCGAACTCACGACCTTTCACTTGCCAGGCTGGTACTTATGCCACTGAGCTAAATCCCCAGCCTTATATCTGCATTCTTTTTCATCCTGTCCTCCTTTTCTTCCTACCCAGTGCCTGCATCTCTCAGTCCCCTTCCCTTTTCCAAGCTCTATCACCCTGTTTTCTATAATGTCTTTTATTTTGCTTGTTTATATTTTGCACTTCTCATCTAAGAGAAACCAGGTAGTATTTAAATATGTATCTGATTTATTTCACTTAATTTTAAAGTCTCCAGGGGCATCCATTTTTCCTACAAGTGATTTACTTATCCTTCTTTATGGATGAATAATACTCCACTTTTTAATAAATACCACATTTTCTTTATCCATTCATCTGTTGGTGGACATTTAGGACAGCTTCAAGATTTAAGCATTCTGAGTAGTGCTGCATGTATCACCATCACATGATGTCTTTAACTTGTTCTGGAACATTCCTAGAGGGGATTATTATAGTTGGAAAATTTGGCATACTTTAAGCTGAACCAGATTATAGAATGATATAACTGAGTGATAGAATGTTAAGCAAAGCAAAAGTGCTAATAAAGTAAGTTTAATCAAGGATGGGTCTCAATCATCTAAATATCTGGCTCTGTGTCTCTATCTCTGTCTCTACACACACACACACACACACACACACACACACACACCTATGCACACATGCAAACTGGAAAAGTGGTGTGAGTTTAGGTAATGGAACTTTGGAGATGAAGAGAGATTTAAACCTGTTTTACAGCTGATGCTCATTGTAGTCCCAGAGGTTGTTTTAAGCAAGTTAAATTGGACATCTAATCTAAAAATACCACATGTTTTCTTACTCCAACTTAATTGTATCTTGGAACAGTGACTTGATCTTTCCAAGCCTCAGCTCTATGATCAATATTGTGAACTTCTCTCTACAAACTGCTTACCTGTGAAACTTAATGAATTGTACCAGAAAAGCATTCTCTTATTAAAGGAAACATAAAATCAAAGAGTATTTTTTCAAAAATTACTTTGACATATGCATGTCAGAAACTGATAAAAATAAGGTGGAGAAAAATAGAATTACAAGAGTTTTGAAGCGAAATATTCTTGCAATAACTAAACTTGAATTTTGTAATTGGAGCAGAGGTGATAATTTTTTAAGATGGTATAACATGGCAACACATTGGATTCTAAGACTCTCCTGTTGTGATTGAAAAGTACGAAGTCTCAATACCACATGAATAAAAATACACCATTCATTCTACCAATCAAGAAACATCTCAGTATTTTATATTTTTCTATGTGATTTTCTAATGCTTCTCTCCATCTCAACACAATTTCATGAAGAAGAATATTCATGCACGATATTTTTGAATCTCAAATATATAGATTAACTAAAGGTGACATTATTTCGTGAATGATTTCTATAATTGTTTGACATTATTTTTTGATTTAAAACTATTACTCAAGGAGAAATTTGTGTGGCCTTTCAGGGTAAATTGCCTTCTTACATACAAGGAACTAAATTTCCATATTCTTTAATGTAACACTTGGAAAGCTCGACGTTCACAAGTTACTTCTCCTTACATATGGAGCAACAGCATGTAGAAAACTTTTTGTACAAATCTTAAATGTATTTGTTCATATTGTGAACCTAAAATTCATGGTAATGCATTTTTATCAAAATGTAGTCTTCATTTTCAATCCTTTTCCACCCAAATATCATGTACTAATTTATACTTTGTGAGATAGAAATGAATTGTTGATTTATGGATAAAATTATTAATAAATGTCTGCTCTGGAAAATTCAAGATAAATCTTGTTAACAGTAAGAGCTTCATATCAGTACTGTCTGCTAGAGAAAGAACAAGCTACTCAAAACCAAACATCATTTGTATTAAAACATGTGAAAATACTGAGGGGTAGATGACCTCATTATTAGTTGTATATGACACCGGCACTCATTTCAATATGTCTTCATGTCCACAGTCTCTGTTTACCTAATCAGTACTGATGGTGATGATCACAAGGTCTCACTAGATTAGGATGACACAGGCATTAAGTAAAATGACTGTGTGCTGCATCGGTATCAGGGTGTAACGGAATGGTGACCATTCCAAGTGTCACTGTCTGCACGGATGACTTTCATGTGCTTAGTAAGCAGAATCGTATTAGAAAAGACGGTTATGAAAAGTAGCAACTTTCATTTGCAGAAGTTTTTATGTCAAATGGCAGGGTATGTGGCTCTAATATTATGCAGTAGAAATATGCATTAAATAATTCTGGGAAATTATGTTAATTTGGTTCAAGAAACCAAATCTTGCCTTTTAGAAGTCACAGTTCATAATAGGCAGCTTCTCAAAAGGCAAACATGTGACTATGTCCTCTTGGCAGCTTTGTAAACATATTTTGTTTTAGCACACGTTAAAGTCCAGTGTTAGCATGTAAACAGGAGAAAAAACTGCTTTGGTAAATAAATAAAAAATTAAAAGTAAATTGTTCTTATCCCATGGTAATTAAAAGTATTTCCCATAGAAAAAGAAGCATACATAGTAAGAGGTATAAGGGATTTCATTAAAGCTTGATTTTAGGAGATTAGTTCTGACATATCTTTACCACATAGATTACATTTTATAACAAACAAGATGTTTTCTGCCAAACATTAATAGTAAGAGCATGATTATTTAAGAGAAAATAATAAATACCTTCACTTTACAAGTCACTGGGTTTATAACAGAAGTATTACAGTCTTCTGTTAATTGCTACAGTTTTATAGTAGCTCTAATTAAATTTAGATATTTTAAAATTTAAAGTTTTTTAGAAATGAAATTGAATAATGTGTCGTGATCGTAAAGCTAAAGGTAACATGTTCGAGTGGCTGAATTAGTGTTGTGTGCTCCATCACAGCCTAAATCTAAAACCATGGACCAAGCACATGGATTCCCTTCCACTCTCAAGGCATTAATGATTCCTTCTGCAAACCTGGTTCATAATTCTATACTAACCTCTTGGGATAGTCTAAGGATAATTAATTTTTATTGTAAAACAAATCAGAGTCATAGGCACCTATTAATTGAAAAACCCTTAAGGGAGTTGGGTGTCTGAGAATGGCAGATGGGCATAAAAATAAAAGAGTGAAACAAGAAAAGGTCTTTGTATGAAGCCACAATAACTACAGTCCATAAACTGGGAAGTAATTGGTTCAAACATCTGCAGATATATTCCTTAATGATTTTTCTCATAAATCTGTATTTGTATCCATCTTGATATATTTTATTCTTAAATTGTGCATTTTGCATGCTTATCCCAAATAACTCATATCAATGCCAATTTTACTACACTGTCTTCAAATATTTTTATGAGATTCTTTTACCTTATTCATCATAGACATAGTTGCTTCAAGTATTTCTAAAGTCTTAATTAATATTAATTCTTAAAAAATATTAATTTATTTGAACTTCAGCATAATGGTTACTTTGTCAGTAGTACTAGAGACATACAGCATCAGTGTGAATTTCCACAGCCATGGAAAAAAGTGTCCAATATTCAAGATCACCAGAACCCAAACTCACATAGAGTTTATTTACTTGTAGAAGTGAGACATCTATCCCTTATAGGGAAATACTATATGAGATGTTCGGTCTGAAAGGTTAAAGTAGGAATGCTAACATCTCAAAATGTGTTAGGCACATACATTTAAGGAGTGACTTAAACATCAATTATCAGTGATTGATTATTATCTATCAGAAAGGAGAATGTGGTAGATGTATATTGTTTTCTATTTAGTAGCCTGGGAAATTTTGAAGTTGACAACGTCCCACTAATCAGGAGAGCCATAACCTCTTCGAGGTGCTGACTGACCTTGGCTTTTTCTTGCTGAATCACAGCTATTAAGGCAGCTCATCTGATTTTTGTGTTTTTGAAGGGAAGGCATAGACTAGATCTTAGTTGCTGCCTGGGTAGCATACCACTTTTCAAGCTGGTTTTTGTATTCTTCTTTAGCACCTGAAAGATGTTTTAATTTGAGAAATATGTATCTCTTCTGAACTTTCACTTTTTGTGTACATGAATAAAATAGGTCTAACAGCACCTTCATTAATGGGTTTTGAGAATAATACCAGGTTTCTGATCTATATAATTAATAAAGGAGTATGTTTGCAGCAGTAAGCCAAAGTCTTGAAATCTTGGTAAATTTAACACAAACAAGGCAATGTAAAGTTTTATCACACAACATTTACTCTCATAGGACTGGTGCTAAGAGTGTAGGAATAGTCCTTGTTTTCTCATTTTGGGAGCTAACCTGGGAAACTTTGATAGAAAAGCAGAGGGAAGAAGACAGAAGCAAGACATTGCACACGTTCATAAATCCTCTTTCCAGAATTAACATAGGGAATCCACTCAAATGTCAGAGACCAAATGGCCACTCCTGTGGTCTGAGTTGATCTGATAAAGGTTCCAGCATTGAGAGGTGACTGTCAGGAGATATTAGAACCATTAAGAGGAGAGAGCAATGGGAGATAATGAGGTCATCAAAAATAAATAACTCTCTTGTAATACGTTAATGGAGTTTTAACAGAACCATGGTTAGTTCCATGGTTGGAAGTGGGTTGTTATAAAGGGTGCAGGCCTGTCCACTGATTCCCTCTGCTCATCTTCCCACGTGATTTCCTCCACATTTGCCTCCAGTATCTTTATGCCTTTGCCATGAGGGCATTATAAAAGCCGATGTTTTGTCTTTTCTTTTTTTTTTCCTTTCTTTTCTTTCTTTTTTTTTTTCCATACCAGGGATCAAACTCACCAACTTGCACTTACAAGGCAGGTGCTTATGCCACTATACTAAGTCCCCAGGCCCATCAATGTTTTCTTTATAAAGTTTACAGTCACCAACATTTTTACAATGGCAATAAGCCATGTGCTAAGATAGCCACACGTAACATCAACATGTTCATGCAGCATGATTGTACAGGCTGGGAAAAGTGATACATTGAGATGAAGAGAAGAAATGATCAATGTGGAGGGAAAAGTGATACATTGAGATGAAGAGAAGAAACGATCAATGTGTACACAATGTGGTGTACATTACATTTCAATGTACACCAAAAATACAGGCAGGTAAAATAAAAAAGAATCTTGAAAAACACAGGCACATTAAAAATCAAGAGTTCATTTAAGCACACAGCAAATTATGGATCAGGTACCAGCAGGCTATAAGCAGAAGGAGATAAGAAAGTAACGTTTTTAGTGTCCATGAAAGTCTGGGAAAGAAAATAATTTGATTGATTAGAGTGGAACTGTAGACTTGAACTTCTTAGTAAAGATTAAGCAGTGTTCAGATGATGAACCTTATTGCCTTCCATAGAACCCACTTATTTACATTTCATTGAATTTTGGTTTCCTGACATGGGAAGCTAGGTGACTGAGTCGCCTCAATTTAACAGTCCCACAATTAATTATTTTAACAAACAAACGATTACCACAAACTGTGAGGCACTTAGAATAGCTCCTGGCTTGTGTTTAGTACATGCTAGTTATAACAATAACAAATGACTATTAGTCATTATTATCTCCCTTTTTATTTTGCCCTCCTACAGATTTTAGCATTACTACTTCATGCTATATGGGATTTTGTTCATTTGTGGTTATTTCCCAACTGAAATAAAAACTGAATTTTTAATATTAGTGTTTGCCATCAAGATATTAGATATTAAGAGAATAGTCTTTGTAAATTTACTATGTTCTAATGAGATTTTACAAAAGTAAACATGTAAATTTCTTTTTACATGAAAATGCTTTCAAACTTTAGAGTGTTTAAGATTTGAAACCTAGGGAAGATTTAATGAACATTTCTTATGTGAATATTTTGGTCTGTTTAGATTTTATTTGGCTGGCACACTTAAATAAACTTTAGACCCATTATGACATTGCCAAATGGAACACTAGACTCATCTTATGCTGGAGATTGTGTAGCACTAATTGAAAACATTACCATGGCAATTTCTATGGTAACATTTAAATTGACATCAATACCAAAAAAAAAAAAATCTTTACTATTGATCTTACAGAGCTTGTTTCACGGCATAGCTCAAGAATGCAGATGAAATTTTTCCAATGTTTTCATTCATGTAAGACGGAGAATAGGAAAAAACATATACATATTTCTTTTAAATGTAACAGATTTCTTAGGTAAAATGTTAATTAAAATATTCATAATTTAGTTATGAATATATTTTAATGATATAAAAAATCACATACAAGTTATTTTACATTTTATGTTACAATTCCTGTTTAAATTCTAAAAATGAATATTCTATATGCAATCCAACATAGTGAATAAATTTTTTGTCTTGAAGTCATTTGTCTTTTCACATATGTTTTTGAAATTCTCCTCTGTGCTTGACAGGTGCAATAAATGTACTGCAACATATAGATTTGTGTCATTTTTTAGAAAAGAGAACCATGATAACTTTAAAAATCTAATCTTAATCTAGTACTTTTTAGACTTTCTAAGAGATTTACCAACATTCCTTTGAGTTGTATTTTTACAGCTAATTCCATTTGATATCTTAGGGAAAAAACATAAGAACTTGAGGCAGATAAAGAAATTAGTATTTTGACAAAAATTACACATGTAGTAAGGAAAGGAACTTTCTGTAACAATGTCAAATGCTAAATCTTTTTATTAACTTCAACCTCAGTATGATGGATTCAGTGCTAGAAGAAACTAGAGGAAGCCTCTCTTACTTATATCTCAGACTGAGTCTGAACCCTAGGAATGTTCTAAATGGATAATAAACAGTTACATCGAATTACCTCTGTAACAAAACACGATAAATTCGGTGTTTTTAAACAAAAGAAATGTGTCCTCAAACCATACGGGAGACCAAAAGTCTGAAATTAAACATTGGCAGGGCATGATACCCTTTTCAAAGATTGGGGTGAAGTTATTTTCTTTATCTTTTCTAGCTTGCGGTACTTTGGCTTGTGGCATGATCTCTGTCTGTTTTTTGTGACAATTTTTCCTCTGTGGCCCTGTGCATCTTTGTTTCTTCTTTTAGAGACAAAATAATATTGAATTATGGCCCACTTGACTTCAGATTGGCTTCATCTTAACATGATTACATTTTCAAAATTCTTACTTACAAGTAAGGTAAAATTGACCAGGCCCAGGATATGTGACTGGAATACATCCTTTGAGGTACATAATTCAGCCTATAAGAGTTATCATATGTTCTTGAAATAATCTTTAGAAATGCTGACCAAATATTTCTAGCTTTCTCTTACCTCAACACGTCAGAAGGGGCTCATAGCTCAGTGTTGAAGTCATTGCCTAGCACGTTCCAGGTCCTGGGTTTGAACTCCGGAACCACAGAAATAAATAAACAAACACATCCAAAAAAACACTCTTTTATAATACTTGATTGTACATCTTCCTTTTCTCTGATTTTGCAAACATTAGATTCTCTTTACTTTTTGAGTATAACTAGCGGTTCTCATCCCTTTGGGAAGTGAAGGACAGTGAACCTCTCTGGATTTTCTCTGTTCTCTTGAGAATCATGTAAAAAAGGTGATGAATTCATGTTAATAAAGTTTGCTTGTTTGTTTTTAATAAATTTGTTACAGTTTCCTAGTGGATTCATGATGTTCACAGACTGAGCAAGAACAACATTTGCTTTTAAATCATTGTGATTTTGAGTCAGTGTTACCACAGCGTAACAGCCTACTGGGATGAGTTCAGAAATATTTACTAGAAATGTATGACATCTTAACAAAAACTGTAAAATCTGTAACGGCAGTTTAAGGCCTGGCTGTCTGACAAAGGAGAAAGCCTTATCTGAGTCAGAATCTCAAAAAGTTGGAAATTCATTTAATGCAGAGGTACAATAATTTTCAAAACTATACCTTGTGAAAATCTGTAAGGCAAATTCTGGATTTTATGAATGTGTATCACAAGAGGAAATGTGGGAAGGCAGAGTATTGCTATGCTGGGTTTGTTGCTATAGTTGTAATTAAAGGTGAAATAATGAATCAATCAGTTCACAGGCCTTTTGCTGGACTTCTGGCCGGGATGTAAGTGAACGTAGAAGCAGCATTCATGAGGGACTGACGGGGTAGGGGAATGAAGCAACATTGTTGACAGTCTTCTTAAAAGATAGAAATAAAACTTTTGTGTGTAACTGCATATTTCACTGAAGATGAGGACAAATAAGTCCTCATCTTCCACTCATAGGAGTGCATGCTTCCATTCCTATGAACTATCTGAAGTAATCAAATTCATAAACGTAGAATAGCAGTCCCAAGTAGATGGAGGAAGCAATTTAAGTGTATAAGTGCTGTTCAATGATCTAAATTTTGTGTAAAACAAGATAAAAATCCTCCAGAGACTTGCTGTCAATATTTTACTTACAGTTAACAACAATCTACCATATACTTAGTAATTACTGAGGTTAGGTTTTATGTTGTGTTTTGATCAAAAAATAAATTTTTTGATTGTTTTTGATCAAAAAATAAAATGAATATGCTTTTGTTATTAAAAAGAATGGCAGTTACATCGAATTTTAAACTTCATACTTTATCACGGAAGTTTGATTAAGGACCATATTAAGGGTTCAGTTTACATTAAATTCTGTTAATTTGTAGAAAATCTTCACGTTGAAGCTTTGGCTCACTCACTAAAGTTCAATGAGCCGAAGAGACCCGTAATTAAGTAGACACAACAGGCCTTAGGAGTAGCACTAAAAAATACGGAAAATCTTAGAAGTGTGCTTAAAAAGTTGCTCTCTCTGTGTGTAACTCTTCAGACATGAAATTAATTGAAGTCAAAGAGAAGCTGTTAGCTTTTAAGTGAAATTTCATGCCAAAGAAATCATGAGGCCAAATAAAAATATGTATGAATTTCAATGTGGTTAAACTCACGGATGCATCAGTCTCCACAACTAATAAATCGGCTCAACATCAGTCCACATCTTAAAGAGGATGAGCCTACTATTCTTTGTCTTCTCCAGAACTAGGGAATGAGGGTAATGTGAATAGAAGAATTCTAAAAGATGAACGATTTCTAAACTAAAAGCAACTGTAAACAGGAGAGCCTTTCTAAGGAGATAAAATTTTAAAAAAAAATATTTCTTTCATATATTTTTGTTTGTTTTGTTTTCTTAGGTTTTTTTTTTTTGAGATAGGATTTTTTACATAATTCAAGGTTTCCTTGAACTCACTACAGTAGCACAGGCTGGCCTTGAGCTCATGGCTATTCTCCTGCCTCAGCCTCCTAAGTGCTGAGATTACAGGCATATACCATCGTGCCCGTTTAAAGAATTATTTCTGTTTACAGCCTGATTCGCTACTACTGCTGTTAGTAGGGTCTGCAGCAGGTTTGCAAAATTTCCAGGGTAACAAGAAGTATACAGAGAGGTTGATAAATTGGTACTATAAATGGATACTCAGTTACGGTTAGATAGGAAAAAGAAATTCTTTTGTACTACTGCACAGCAGGGTTACTGTAGATCCTGACAGTGTACTATATTTTAAAATATGTAATACAAAGCATTTTGAAAGTCTTCATCATAAGCAGGAAGAAAGCTTCATGTTATAGACATGGTTAACATCATATAAAATTAATTCAACACGTACATGTATTACAACATCACATCTTACCCAAGAAATACACGCAGTTTTCCTGTTTTCATGTACAACTTAAAATTAAATTTAAATAATATAAGAAAATACTTCTTGTCACTTCCCCTTGTGTTTCCTGTTTGTCTTACATATTGTGTGCATTTACGTCTACCATATGTCAACTCTTTCATTATGGGAGAACAGCTACACTATTATTTATTCCATAAATATTTTGGTAATGAAAGTCTTCCTCTATAACAGCTACTGCTTGTTACACATTCCTCACTGCCTCCTCTCCAAGCTTGCCCTGCCACAATGTACAAACTACTAAATCCCTGCACACCCATAGACTGCAAGCCTAAACATAATTTAGGAGTGGCATTGCTAGGATACATTTTACCATAAGGAAAAGTCAATCTTATTTAGTAAACAGGGGTTGAGTTGTTAGGGTCAGTGGTTTTATTTACCAATTAAGTTTTAATATCTGAGGTCATGGTAGGAAGACACTTCTTTCTTTTTCTTAGTAAATGTTTGCAGTACATAATGATTACATTCATGTTAAGGAGTTGACAGGTGAACAAAACATATGTTAATTTTTGTCCTCCTCTTTTCCCTTTTGCAGATGATCATTCTATCTTTTATTATAGTCTTTGATTTATTTATATTTGAGAAGTTTCATATCAGAGAAATTGTGCTATATCAATTTTGTATGCCTAATTTACTTCACCTAACAGTTTGGTCTCTAGGTGCAGAGAAGGGTACACTGGAATCATTTGTAGGAAAAAGAAAGATACTTTTGACCAACTTGTTTGGAATTAGACAAAGTAACTTGATTTAGTCAATGAAAAATTAGTAGGATTGTAACAATTCTGATTAACAGTCTTGTAGGACTGAAGGAAAATTGCAAATTTGGAATACATGGATTTTTTTAAATGATATTCTAAACACTGAGCTATAATATGTGGAGCACTTGAGTTTAGAACTGACTTCATAAATGCAGTTTGTCCAGATCAGCACAGCATCTACTTCGTGATCATATCACTTAGCATAAACTAGGATGAACGTGTCATACCTTTAAAATAGTTACTGAAACAGTTTATAATGAATCTTAAATGTTCTTTATTAATGCCTGGTAAATAAACAGTGGTTTATTGCCCTGTGGCAGAATATGTCTATTATGATCCAATCAGTAGTTCAAGTCTGCAGGAAGACGATGACTATAATTATACATTGTGGATCCACTGTATTACATATTCTTTCTATACACATTTTTATATAATCATTTTATTTCCTTATAAGGTGAACTTAAGCCTCTTATTGTAGATATAACGAAAGCTCATTAAGAATGTGACAAGTACAGAATATTAACTCATATCCCATCACCCAAGGTTTATGATTCATTCTGTTTTTCTATTCTGCATCTATATTATGCAAAAGTGTGTAAATTTCAAAATGTAACTTCATTAACATTCTGAAAGTTTTTAGAAAGGTTTTGAGAAGCCAGATTTTTAAAGTGAAAAATACTACATAAATATTCCTTGGGTCTGTAAAGGAAATTTAGCCTACACCCCAATTATGATTGTTTCTGTCAACAGCATTAGAAGTATCTAAGACTTTGTCATCAGCCCATTAAATATCATACTACACAACTGGTATATTCATTATTGGTTAAAATTATGGCAATGATCAGATCTGCTGCTGCATGTTGTTATTTACTGCATTTATTAAGAAGCACATGTATTATTCACCACAACAATGACAAACATTTTCAAAGCCACATTTTAATAAAATTGTTTCTTATATATTATATGTCTTATATCTTAATTTGTAGTGTAAAACATTATTCTATCATCATCTGACAAAAAGTTTCATTAAAACAAATAAGTTGAAATTCCTCTTATAAATTTCTAATAATCTCTTGATTATCTGATTAACATAGCACTTATGATGTGTATCTCTACTATGCAAATTGTTATAAATGGTTGTGTATTTATTTCATAATTTGCTTTTCTGTGGTTATGCAACTTGCCGGTGTCTCCTCATGTTGTTACAAACCTCATCCACTCAGAGCTTTTTCCGTTTTCCACAGCCTATACTATGCTGTCTACAGCTAACCCAGGAGAGAACTTCTGTCAAACGCAATAGAGTTTTAAATGGGGCCAATTTTTAACACTGACTCTTTTCCTAAACGAGCATTACTTCCTGTAGACTGACTCATCTGAGATACTCATTAACTTGTATCTGACAGATGCTGATGTTCCTTACTGATGCTGAAAACTGACATGAAACCACAGCCTGAACATTCATTTATAGTTTTCTGCCCTGATTACAATTTTGGCATGCAAATTTAATTTTTTCTTTCATTTTCTCAGTCGATTAAATAGTATTCAGTAAATGACTTCTAATGGTAGTAATTTTTTCAGAGACATGTCATAAACCCTCTCTGTTATGTATGTAGACTATTTTATAAGAATAAAAAGCTCTCCACAAGTCTAGCATTGTGTCTGTCTAGAAAAAATCCCTTTAAAATGAGTAGCCAATTCATAGATAGATACATAGTTCTCTTAATAAATTTCCTAGTATAAAATGTTACATATTAGTGGCATGATTTATTCACTCTTCTAATTTAGATATTGATTTCATTTTCAGTTTTCCCCAGTATTTTCATCAAGGAAAATTCAGAAAATGGATGAGCTATGCGAATGAAATATTTAGGAATGATTTAATAGATGGTATATATATGATGCCATTCCAAAGTAAAGATGGTGTCATCCCAAATATTCTCAATAGTAGGAGCTTGTTAGCCATTTTGAGTGTAAAAAGACACAGGCGTGCACTACTGTTTAGGAGAAAGCCTGCTGCTGTGGTGGCAGGTGGCATCTTAAAGTAGCAAGGATTTACACACCCTGAGAGGTGGCCAGCTCTCTTCCAAGGTGCTCTCTGGAGGGAAGCTGGCTGCCCTCTGCTCCTACCTTTCTTCTCCTGCCTGTGCTTCCTGCTGGAGTAAACCCATCCTGGTGAGTCCATGGATTCAGTTCTT
This sequence comes from Dolichotis patagonum, assembly GCA_004027295.1. NCBI lineage: Eukaryota > Metazoa > Chordata > Mammalia > Rodentia > Caviidae > Dolichotis > Dolichotis patagonum. The sequence goes on from PVJX010009229.1 coordinate 21,078, forward strand.
GGAGATTTAACTTCAGAAGCACAAAATGGAGCAAAGAATTTACACAAGATATTCAATTACTAGTAAGTTTCATAACAAATAATGATATGCATTACTTATACCTAAACCTCTTTTTCAAGTAACTAATTTCTTAAGAAACAGTGCTAGAATTTGAATTATTTTTACATTCACAGAAAACTGACAAGACTGTGTATAATACTTAAAAACCTGTTACCCTTTTAGGCCTATTGTTAACATTTTAGATTAACATGACACTTCTGTTGGATTAGTATCCAATACCGTTATAGTAGTATTAAACATACACTTGTTCAACCTTTTTAGTTCACATTAATAAATGTTTTGTATCCATAATTCCGTCAAAGTGTCGTATTTCACGTAGTTGTCACATATCCTAACACCCCTTTGATAGGGCAGTTACTCAAACCTATCCTATTTTTAATGTCCTTACCTGTTGAGTACTGGCCAGAAACTTTGTAGGATGCTCATCCATTAGAAATTACCTGTCATTCTCTGATTCGACAGGTTTTTTTTGCTTGTGCAGGAAGTCCACAGCAGTAAAGTGTCTTTTCAGCATTTATTAAAGGTCCTTGCTACCCTTGTTTGAAAATTGTTGACGAAACCTCATCCACCTGTTCGATGTTCTCTGTGGTTGGGTTAAACAATGGAAATTTCAATATTTCTTATTACTCCCAATATTCAATCTAATTTTGGAAAGAAATTATTAAGTGTTTTCTATATCTAGATTTTTTTTATATTTTATTTTTTGCTGTGAGGTCACAGTACCTACATCAATTATTTGGAAATATTTTTAATGCATATGTCTTATATCAGTTTTAGAGTTTCCCATTTTTATTCAATAATTTATATCAGTATGAAACTATGGATTTATATTTTACAATACCATACTTATTGTGTTGCTCAAAAGTTTCACCTTTGTGTGAAAGAGATTCAATAATCCTATATATGTTTTACATGTTCTCCATTAATATAATGATTGTGTGTAATGAGTATTTGTGTGAAGGTAACAGAGATAGAGACAGAGAAACACAGAACACTGCATTAATTTAGCAAGTTGAATATGTTATAGGTAACCTCCAAATTACACCTTTGTACTAAAAAATAATGTTTTATTTCCTAGATCTTCATTCAGGATACAAATACCTGAGTACAATTTTATGTCTATATTCTTTACTTTAAAGTGGATATGTTTTCTCATATATCATTAAATGTTATTAATCATCATTTATTTTCTTAATCTCATGCCATTATTATAGATAATGCTGTTTTATCAGATTTGTTAAATGGTTTGCTTTCATTTTTTATATTGTATTGCTCTATGTATTCTACACATTTCCATATATTCTATAATATATGTTATTATTTTAATATACTGAAAAATCTATATTGTACTGCATGTTTTATAAGAAATATATAAAGGTAGATTTGTAAAACTAGAAATTAGTGACAATATCTCATAAATTTTGCTCATATGTAATAAGCACAAATTTCTTGCTTGAAAAATATGATTAAAATAGTTAATGTGAGTTTAAATTACACAACTGTGTATATATAGAAAAGAGATAAGAAACAGGGTAACTTCAAATGTGTATTTTATATGCTGAACATTCTAAGTAATTACAATAATGGACATTTTTGATTTATAAATATTCAACAGAAATTTAATGAAGGAAACAAGGGAATAAAAATAAAGTAGTTTTCATTTTTTAAGTTAACAAGATTGAAGTGAATTCTCTGATTACAAAATGAAAGCAAAATCAGATTTAAAGTATTATACTTTGTAATGCAACTGATTGTATTTATTTATTCAACACAATGTCATTAAAATGCAGACCATTTAAATCTGATAGAGATAATTAATATAGAAATTTTAGCAAGTTTGTTTCTAATAAATGAATAGAGAACATGAAATATTTTTAATGAACCTCATGGGATAAAAGTTGTTACTATTTTAAAATCAAATGCAGCAGAAAAGCATTTAAAATGTGCACTTTTATCCAAGAGCTGAAGAATTACAGGTGCTAAATTGGCCATGAGAGGATTGCACTGTTTCCTAAATGTAAAATAAATACATGCAGAATTATGAAGAAAATAAAGATAATGAATCACAGTCCTATGGAATTTATACAAACATTTTATACATTAGACCAACCACATAGTAAAGTTATGTTTAATACAGGTTTCCACAAATTTTTGTGAATTTTCCTCACTGTAGATTTTTCCCCATTTATTAGAAAGGGGAAAAAAATATTTTCAATTCTTTCAAATGAGACATTTTCTTCTAAGTCAACTGTTTCCATTTAACGATTATCCTGTTTATTCAATATAATATAAAGTCAATTTGACCTTAAAACACGGTATATCATTATTAATGATTGAACAATTAACCAATCAAATGTATAAATACTTAAGTGTCAAGAGTTACTTTGTGCTGGATTTAGTGATATATAAAGTATTTCATAGCACATTTTACACCCATAGCCATGAAAAATATTCAAAGAGATTATCATCCACTAAATGAAAGATATAAAAAAAGATAATGATAAATTACGTGAATGACATGGAATTACTTAAAGCAACAGGGACTGAAAAGTAGAATAAATTATCTTTCCCAAGGTTTCAGCCTTAAAAAGTAAAAACATGATGTCATATAGAAACTGAAACATATGGCAGGGAAATCTCCATGAATGGTCCAGGAAGGTGGATCCAGGTGTGTGAGGAAAAAGAAAAGACTGTTATTTATATAAGTTTTAAAAGTTTGTAAAGGAAGGCTTTACATGGGGGCCTATGGAGTAACGGCACTTCGTTTTAGGCACTTCTGACGGCCCCAACAAAGTACAGTAGATGGCGTGGCCTAAACACAACATTTACTTCTGACATGTGTGGACTCCGAAAGTCCAAGATCGAAGCACCAGGAAGCAGTGCTGATGCTTACTGCGAACCCTCGTCCTGGTTTTCAGGCTGAGACTCCTCATTGTGTTGTCACACAGTTGAGAGTAGAAAAAGCGCTCAAGCCCCTCCATGTCAATCTGAGGGAACTAAACTCGTACTGAGAGTCCCGACCTTCAAGTCCTCCTATAAGCCGAACCACCTTTCCAGGATTGCACCTCTTTATGCCGCTGTTCATATGTGCAGGAGAGGAGGGGCAGAATTTCAGCATACAAACCTTAGATAATATTCTGCTCCAGAGTACCCCCAAATCCTTGTTTGTTTTGTGTCAAAAGCGTTTGTTTCCTCCTCAAAGTCCAAAGCATCTGAGTTGCATCAACCCTACATCCAACGTTTCATCTAATGCCATGTATATGAAATGTGGACGAGAAAAAGTGCTGATTTCTTCTGAGATAGAATTGCTTACCTGTGAATTGAAAAACAAAAATGCGTAAGAGCTTTTAAAATTGAAGAGTGGAAGTACCGGTATATAGCTCCGCGGCACAAGCACTTGCCTGGCAAGCACAAGGTCCTGAGTTTGATTCCCAGTTTCAAAAAAAGACAAATTAAAAAAATATATATATGCAAGGGCAGAACCAGCATATAATCCATATTCTCAGCTCTAGAGGAAGAAGTAGGGAAGAAAGAAAGTAATACAAAGTAGGAGAGAGGAGGAAAAGAGGTCAAACAGAAAAAAAACATTTCCAGTATTAGTATTATTCAGAGGGGATTTATGGGAGGTAAATAATGTACATAGCTTGTGGCTTTTCCTATTTCTGTACCTCAGGAATTCTGGCTCAGAAATTCTGGGGGAGAGGTTTGCAAACTTGTAGATACTTTAGTTTCCCTATGAATGTGTGAAAAGTAGTTTCAGGAGTCAAGAGATAGTTGCAGGTGCAGGTCATTAAAACAAAAATATTCAAGATCAGTGCATGTGTGTGTGTGTGTGTGTGTGTGTGTGTGTGTGTGTGTGTGTTCTTATTAAAGGACTAAAGGATGGATTTTTAATATAACATCAGTATCAGCCCAAATCTAAAATGCAGCAAAACAACATCACCCCATACCGCACTTGAGAAACAGATGTTCGCTAATCTATCCCTTAAGCAAATCCCTTTCCCACCTCCAGCTTATTTTCGAGTTCAGCAGATTGATCTTCTCTAAATGCGTTATGCAACAATCTTCTAATAGCTTTTCATTGCTGTAAAAATTACTGTGAAATTTTACTCTATTTTAGAAAGACCTAGAGGACCCTCACCACTGCTTAATCCTTGAATCCATCTAATTCCACTAGATTTTTCTGTTCAAAGATCTATATTCTATAAGAAGACATCAATTTAGATAATACCATAGGAAGTGAAAAATGCTATCTAAATTTTCCTGCAAAGTGGATCAGCAAGGTCAATGGCCAAAAGAAATTCTCCCAGTGGAAAGAAATCCATGTGGTGATCAGCTAGGAATTTGTTCTGATTTGTCAAAGCCTTTGATAAAGGCTGTCTTTTGAAATTCTTAAGACAGTTCATTTTCTACTGCACTATCACTCATCTGCAAAACAAATGACATTTGCTCAATTATTACTCACTAGATATTACTTTCCCATTTCATATTTTGCAGATACTAGTTTTCATTCTAGTCTTCTATTTATTTCAGGTTTTTACATTGCTTGTGATTAAATATACCAACTGTCCCACTGTTTATAGAGTTACACATAATCAGCAAAGCCCAGATACATGACACATGCTATCATGTGAGAGAGGCAGAAAATAATAAGAGTTTTGAATTTTTTTTAAATTTTAGAAAGCATTTGCCTTCATACATTAGTTTTATATTAAGTAATACATACTGAAATGAAGTTACATAATTATGCTGGAACAAGTCAATTACTCTACAACATGGCAAGCATCTGTAATATTATGTGGCAATCAGTATTTTCAGTGCTGCTCTACTGGATACGTATCTCTAAATCTTAAGAGAGAGGTATCAGTTGATGATGAGGAGGAGGAAGAGGACAGCAATGTAGTGGGTTACCACTATATGACTGTTTTGAAGGGTTAACTGATATAAAAAAAATGTGTTAGTGGTTGTGAGGCTTACAGCTGGTTCTAACACCCACTATCTTTGTGCCATTTTCGAATTACTTAAATTGCTCATGCCTCAATTCTTTCGTATGTATAAGTTGTTGCAAAAAAATAATATATGAGCTTGAAATACATATGCCTGTGACTTAAAACTGATAAAAGTTTAGAAGGAAATTATAAACAATACCTTGTGACACAGATGCTAATTATTCTCCTTTTGTAAATGGAGTAATTGGAAGAAGTGACAAGAGCAAATACTTCAAATATCTCACCATCAGTAAATAAAGAAGGCAAACTGAACCCTCATGATTGACCTTTCTGCTTTGGTAACCCATTAAGGACTCCATGACTGGTCCAGCACCAGGTTTCTGGCTAAGGCAGATAAATTAGACTCCACTCTCATGCTTTTTAAATGCAAATGAGAAAACAGCATGATTTGCTTTTAGGAACTGAAGTGTTAATTTTGAACTCAGCAGATACTATCAGGCATATATTCCACTGGGTTGGGGAGGCCTAGTCCATTTTTGAAGAGTAAGCACAATGCAAGTTGGGAAAAAGAGGAGAGCAACAGAATGATAAAGTGAGCAGAACAAGACAATGTCAATGTCTTTTTTGTATACAAGCACCTAATTCTACATTCTTTTCTTTTTTTAAATTTTAGTTGACAAATAAACATATGGACATTACACATATTAATGCAATGCTATATAATGTTTTGATACATGTTTACATTGTATAATGTCTAAATCATGCTGCATACATCTATCTTCTCAAATTTTTATCAATTCTTTATGTTGAAAGCTTCCAAATCCTTGCTTCTGGCTTTGGAAATGTGTATTACGTTAGTGCTATCCACTCTGTAGTGTGCAGTAACACATCAGATCCCCTGGCTCATCAATACTTGTAAATTAGTGCCATTGATCAGGTCTTCTCCAGCTCTTGGCTGGGCCTACCCGCCCCAGCCTTGAGTAATCACCGTACTAGTCTTACTTTTGATAAGTTCAGGTGTTTTGGGGTTTTGGTTATGAGTGAGGTCATGGAATATTTGTCTTTCTGTCACTGAATTATTTCACTTCACATAATTATTCTCAGTTCCATCCTTGTTGTTACAAATGATAGGATTTCATCCCTTTTAGTTCCTGATTTTACTCCACTGTAGATAAATCTTATTTTCTTTCTCCCTTCATCAGTTCATGGAGACTTATGTTGTTTGTTTCCGGGCTATTGTGAGTAGAATGCTGCAGAAGGCTGCAGGTGTCTGTGTCACACATTGATTTGATGTATTGGCATAGACACACAGGAGGGATTGTCTAGCATTCCTATTTTTAACTCTTTAGGAACCTACCTGATTTTTTCACATCGTTGTACCACTTCTATTTCCTTTGACAGTTGCTGAGGATTCCTGTTTCTCTACAACTTCACCAATGCTTGTTATCTTTCGATTTTTAATAATAGCCATTCTCACTGGAGTGAGGTGACACTATCTCTTTGATTTGCATTTCTTTGAAGATTAGTGATATTTACTATTTTTATATAATTATACTACTATCTTTTAGTTCATTGAAGTGAAGAGTTTTTGTTTATATTGTTTGATCAATTTTGTATGTCTGTATCTTCTAAGCTGAGCACCTAATTCAAAGATAACAATATGCAATTAGTAGCCATCATTGATTTCCTATTACATTGTTATGATATCCTGTGTCATTGTTTTTATTGTTTTTTTATCTTTAAAAACCTAGGTCCATACCCAGGAAAAAAAATAAAAATGTTGATATAGGTCTATTGTTCTTTCCTTATTCAGTTGGTTCTTTCCTCTGATTTGCATAAAATAAGCTTATAGTTGAATCCCACTTACCTTCTTGTGCTTTAGTTTAGTGTGCTTTTGGGATCTAGAAAATGCATTTTCAAAAGTGATAGCAGTGGGAATAGCACAGTGTTGTTCCAATGTATGGGTATATATATATATATATATATATATATATATATAAATAAATGTTGGGCACTGATTAGTTTTATGGGCTTTGCAACACTATTATAATTCATACATTGATTATAGAATTTAATTGTTTCAAAAATAGTGCTTTGTACATATTTTCACATTTATATGACTTACACACTGATCTCAAAGTAAGCTATAAAATGTCTATTTAGCTTTCCTTAAACACATGTGTATGTGTGTATCCCTAATTATTTATATGGTATATGAGTTTTTAATGATAGTTGACTGATGTAATATAGAAAAATCATACTTACATTATACATACATATAAAATTTAAGGCTCAGAGTAAATTTTCACTTTACAGGTTGGGTGGAGGTGTAACACAACTTAATAAAACTGTTTCTTTTCCAGCTTTTCAGGCGAGACAAACATTACATTGGGTTTGACATTCTTCTGAAGTCACAAATAATGAGGACTTTTCATTGCCTGGCATTATTTATCTGGATCTACATATTCCATACCTTCGACATCATCGCATCTCAAGAAAAATCTAACAGCCATTTAATGAACGGAAGGGTCGCGAGTCCGACCAAAAATGATGGTAAGACGCTGCGTCGCGTCAAGCGGGGCTGGATGTGGAACCAGTTCTTCCTGCTGGAAGAGTACACAGGTGCAGACACGCAGTATGTAGGCAAGGTAAGGCTTTCACCTGTGACATTAGAACAACGTTTAGAGTGATAAGCATTTGATGTTTCCTACGCTTTGCCTGTCACTAGTGATGTTGTGTCATATGAGACAAAACAAAATGCAATTGTTATATGGCATAAAAATTACTAAAGTGTACTGGTATCTATTATTGACTAATTCCTCATGAAAAAGAATTATATATTCTGTATTAGGAAAGATATATTTCTAGATAATTGTTTGTCTTAGTATTAGTCAAAGTGATCTGCTTGCAGCCTATAATACTAAAATTTTAAAGCCAAAAGAAAAAAATGATACAAAAAAGAGACTAACTGTAGAAAGATAAAATTTTATGTTAATAGGCAAAATATCAATAGTTCCTCATTTGCAATCAGAAGTAAATAATGATAGATAATATATAGCCCTCTTCTTGTATAATTTTAAGATTGTTTCACCTGCAGTATCATTATTTTCCTTTAATGTTTGTAGAATTTCTTTTCTCTTTATTTCATTCTCTTCTTTCCTTCTGAAAAGATAACATTGTAAACACAATATGCATGGATTTTTCTTGATTTCTGGCATACATATCCCAGATGTGATTGTAATATCTGAGCACCGATTCATTAACACCACCAGGCAAATAAGTCAGAAACAGTCACGAATGGAAACAGGAGAAGTGCCTGTTTTCTTTTAAACCAGAAACATTTATTTTGTGAAATGGCTGAAATCTTGGTCTGTGTTTTCATTTCCTATGTGGGCCAATGGGCTTTTCTGATGAAGCCTCTCTTATCACGAGCTTATTATTTCTGTGCGTTTTGATACCCCCCCTTCTCTCTCTCTCTTTTTCTAGAGGTCAGGCCCATTTTGTCCCAGTCAGTTCACCTGCTGTTTCTCTCTCCTCCGTTATTTCTCCTCAGCTTAGTTAGATGGCTTCTTCAGTATCCCTCATTTATCATCACTTTTCACACTCTACTTCATAACTAACATCAGGACATTTTGAGTTCAACAAGCGTTTGTGTCTAAGGACTAGAAATTGCCTGATGATTCTTTTTCTAAGGCAGTGTATAAAGGACACACTCAGGTCACAGGGCTTTAGAGAAACGACATCATCCTTGGAGAGTCACAGTCACAGAGAAGTAGCCACAGATAAAAAGAGATCCTCATAATCTTTAGGCTCTTAAAACTCTGCAGTAAGCGTTTAATTTTAGTTGAAAGCAAAACTATTTCCTTCTAAGCCCTGAGATTGCTTTCGTTAGATTCTAAATTGACCATTGAAACATAGAATAAGTTTCAAATGTAAATATATACATTATCTTGCTCTTTTTAATAAGTTCTATAATTTATAGGATGTTTAGTTTTATTAGTTTTTTTTTTAAATATAGCATGTTTTAGACAAATGACCTAATTTTTTCTCCCATGAACAAAATATTCATTTTTGGTAACTATTTAGCTCTAAAAGCAAACTATGAGCCCTACGTGCAAAGTTCATAATCAAAGATTTTGTCTAATGAGATAAATCAAAGCTCTGTGTCTTGTCTCCTGCTTTACTATTTACCATATGAAAAAAATGTATTTGTGCATGAACGCGCGCGCGCGCGTGTGTGTGTGTGTGTGTGTGAGAAAGACAGAAAGTTCACCAAAATAAAATGCCTATACTTTTTAGTCTTTGGAAAATTTAAAAAGCTTTCTATTTTGCTGTAGTGTCTTGTTTTACCATATTCCATTACCACATACCTAGTTCACTATAAAAGTGCTCTTCCAAGTACTTCTTAGCAAATATTAAATTATTAAGGGTTTATCTGCTCTCCCTAACCTGTTTTCCTGGCTGTAGACATGGAGGCTAACTCTGAATATAACACTGAACCTGGTTAAACACAGAGATTCTTTTATAGCATTAAGTTCTTAAAAACCAGACTGTGATTGGAGCCAGACTGCTTCAGTTTTCCCCAGGTAAACCCAACCCATAATGCCAGCAGACATTGAATTGGTGATATTATAGCCCATCAGGTGATTTCTGGGTAGATTCTTCAGGACTGAGAAAAGTGAGATTCATGCAAAGAGATTTTCAAACTTCATTGCTTTTGTAGAATTGATGAATTTTTGAAAACAAATACTATATTAATTTACAGGTAATACACACTTAAGTGAAGCTAGAAAAGTATCAAATTATTGAAGTAAAATCAAGGGTTAGATCTTGAATTTAAATGAACCAGTTTTAGAATGAAAGGGTAGCAGCAAAATTTAATATATTTTATAAAAAACACATCCTGGTATGGAATTTACATGATTTAATTCAGAATTTGTCATTCAGTAAATCTATGGAACTTAGAAATTATAATTTTTTATTTCTAAGGTTCTTGTCAAATTTCATTAAATTATATTTAACTTGGAATTTCTGATATTCCCTGGATTTTTCAGAAGTCTCCCAAGAAAGTGAAAATTTAATAAATACGTATATGGACATATTCAAGAGAATAGAACTGAATATAGAAAGTAAAAATAAAAAGACAGAAAGACCAAAAAAGGCAAGGAAGGAAGCAAAGTAGGAAAGGAAAAAAAGAAGAAAGGGAAGGGAGGGGAAGGGAAGGGAAGGGAAGGGAAGGGAAGGGAAGGGAAGGGCTGGAGGGAGGAAGGAAGGAAGGAAGGAAGGAAGGAAAATCTAATGGAACAAAGTTAAATATTTACTTTGAGAATTCTGTAATACCAGACTGAGTTGTTTTTGCACACAATATGAAATATAAAATAATCTATTAGATGTTTTTATACAAATTAGTTATGGGTGAAAGATAAGTCTAAAATGATCCATTTGCTTTTATTATTGAAATGGATTACAGAAGGAAGAAAATACATAATTCACTAGCGATTTTAAATTATGACTACATTCACTGTGAGGAAATGGTATACACACTAACACATTTAACACATTTTTTCTCCCCCTTCTCTTCCCCCTCTTCCATCCTTGCATACTGAATTTATATCTTTCGGGTATATATTTAGTAGTGCGATTGCTGAGTTACATACTGGATCTATTTTTATGCTTGTTTTGGTTTCTTTTTTATCAACATATGCTTCTGATACATAGAGATTACCATAGTTTGGTGCATATTCTTCTCACCTCTGAATTACCTTTTATCTCTCTGTTGCCCTCCCATATTCCCCCACCTCCCATACCCCTGCCCCATCTCCACAAAGTTTACCTTCCTGTTTTCTGTCTTCTCTGTGTGATTTGGCTCCTTATTTATATTTTGCATTAGGAAATAAATGGCGAATTTGTTTTCTTTGTGGCACAGCAATCTTTTCAGTGATAGGAGAGATAGAAGTCAGAAAGATTGGAATTAGAAACAAGTATCTTTTTTCTTCATAATAATGCAATTTAATATTTAGTTGGTATTTTTTGACTAAAACTTTCAGGGATTCACCAATATTGTTTTGTGTAATAAGGAAAAACTTTTGTTCTTACTAAAAAGGATTAGAAGGTCTTAACAATTGCCACCTATTATGCTTCAAAACTAATGTAGACAAAGGAAGATTGCAATTATTATGCAATAGATACTGGGTGACACTTAAAAGGAATAAAGTGACATATCACAAATACAAAACAGCAACTGTTAAAACTTCCTTTAATATTTTAATGGCACCTCTGAAGTAATTTCTGAGTCTTCAGTGTCTATGTCGTCTATCATGTATATTAGTCAGCTTTCTGTAAATGATACACAATACCCCAAACCCATCATTTAGAGAAGCAAAAGTTTAATTTAGAGTCCATGCTCTTTGGGTCTAAAACAGAAACATAACAGCAGAAGGAAGTGGCAAAAATAAGTTGCTTATTTTCTGGTGACTGAGAACCAGCACAGAGGACATTCACTGAATAGGGGCTGGGATTATAAATGGTGTCCAATGCCCTCTTCCCTGATCCACTAAGAAATAGTAGCCAGGAAGGTGCTTTACTGATTCAATAGACATTTCTTAATCTAATGAAATTGATGTATCAGGAGTAAGAGTTTCACCACAGTACTGGACATTTTTAAATGTTTTTCTTCCTATTTATATAAGAACTTAATTAGCCAGTGATGAATTGGAAGGTCAAATGGAAAGTTAAAACTTGAGACATCTCCAAAATAAAAATCAACATTATTAGAGGTGAGGAGAGGTATATTCTCAGCTCTACAAAGTGCCTTATCTGATTTATGGACAAAAACCATGGAAATAGTCCAATAGAAGTGTACCAAAACTACATTAAGGCACTATGCTGCCTTAAATTCAAGACAATACAGCTTAAATTTTATTATAAGCACTGGTAACATTTTACAATTAATTTGATAGAGGTTATTTATCATTTATTAGAAGCTTTAGAGAGATTTAAAGATATCCAAGCAAGGCAGACATAATTTTACTTTAAAATAACACTTAGAAGTGCCACGGAATTGGTATTACATATAATTTCCAAAAATTTAGACACTAATTTACTTTGGTAGCTTTGGGTTGATCACTGTTTATCACTGTATCTTTGCTGTTGTTTTAATGTGTGAAGTCTAATGCAGTGATAGAAGATAAAAAGTTAGAGATTGGACTAACATAAAATTAGACAATTTTAAAATACTTTTTTAAACTATAGGTGGCCAATACTACAGTATTCTCCTTTGTAAGAAAATAAACATACTTTCTTTCTAACAACATGAGGAGAAATTACATGTATGTGGATGATGCAATGAGAATGAAGCAAGCAATAATATTAAGAAGGAAATATGAAAAGCACAATAATCCTTGATAGCTCTGACTATGATGAGATAAATCATTGCTGCTACCCTTTCCTATCATAAAATATATAATTATACAAATTGGGTTCTTCCTTGTGCACCTAAGAATAAAGAGTGAGCACGATGCATGTTTCAATATGATTTTTAAGAAAACAGTTGCTTGACATATTGTTTTAAGTAGACAACAACTCTATGTATAATCTCATTAAAATAATCACTATAAATGTAAATAATTCTGGATCAATGTCTATGTGTTTTAATGAATATATGCATATATTTGTGTATAAGCATGTGTTTTTAATTGCCATGTGATATTATTTAAAGGTATCTATCAATGCATTAATATATAAAAATATGAATCAGGCAGCATAATAAAATATTCTATTTAGATACATGTATAGTAACATGACAAAAATCAAAATACAGAAATTTAATATCCAAGAAGATGTTCTTTCATTTGTTTCTTTCTGAACCATATCTTTCTAGGTTTAACCACCTGGTCAACTCTATTCCCTATTGATATATTTTGCCAGTATTACAATATCATATTAATAAAGGTAATATTGTTCAGTATTATGGAGGTTAAAATAATAGACAACACTGTGGAAAGAATGTGTTATATTTTAAGTGGTATTTTGTGTTATAGACAGACAACAAATACCTTTTTCATTAATGATAGATAGATAGATAGATAGATAGATAGATAACAGTGCTTCTGTCTACATTTCCAACATGAATTTGTGAGAGCTTCAATTACTCTGCATCTTTATCACTGCTTATTTTCTTAGTATTATATATTTTTAACTTTATAACCATTGTTGGTGGTATAAGTTCAATCTCTGGAGTTCTAATTTGAATCACTCCAATGAGTTAAATATCAAGACACTTTTATTTTGTTTTCATCATTTGCATATTTAATTTTGAATTAAAATGAATTATACAGCTTTTATTCACATTTTCTTTAGGCTATATGACTTTGTTTTAAGCTTAAATTTATTGATAGATGAAATAATCATTTACCATAGATATTTAAAATATTTTTTCCTGAAACTTTATCTTTGACAGAAGTGCCAATTTCTGCCTAATTAATGCCTTCATAATGTCTTTAAAGGAAAAATAATTTGGCTTTCAATTCAGTTCAGTTTACCAATCTCTACTTGATAGATCATTAGGGTAAGTGTATTAGTCCATTCTGGCTGTCATGCCAAATATTATACACTCTGCTTAATAAATGACAGAAATTTGTATTTTGTAACTCAGAAAACTGAAGCTTCTAAAATTAATGTGCAAGTAGATTAAGACTGTGGTGTGCACAAGATTCCCGAATTCCAGAGAGCCGTCTCCTTCCTGAGTGCTCATGCAGTAGAAAACACTAAGTGAGCTCTTTGGGGTCTCTTTCATAATCCCATTCATAAGAGCTATGCCTTCACAGCATAATGGTGTCCCACACTCTTTCCTCTAAATACAGTCCCACTAAAGATCACATTTCAGGGTATGAATTTTATGTAGTACGTAAGCATTCAGTGATAACAATGTCCTACTTAAGAAACAATTGTTTTCTATTAAGATAATATTTTTTCCACCAAAATTCCATCATTTTGTCTATCACATTTAGATATGCAAGTTTTTTTTAATTAACTTACTGGTTAACTGTAAGGTGAAGAACAAAATAAAATTGTTCTAGCACTGCGTGTCTAAGACTGTTTCTTTATGAAATCTCAATGTGGCATTTTTTTCATTTATTTTTATTTCTTCTTTATTTTTCTTCATATTTCATTAGTATGTATGTCTTTTATGGGAAATCTAACTTTTTTATTGATATTTTGAATTGGTACAAAATTGTCTTACTTATGTTAAACATTTTTTTTTTCTTTTAGTCTGATCATGTGGGACACTCTCAAGCATGGTCTAATTTTTCTAGATCATTGTGACTTGGAAGATCCTTTGTATTTTTATAAAATTTTTATCACTCTTTGGCAGCTTCTGCCTGCCTGAGAAACTCTTTAAGAGTAAAGTAACAAAAATTGGTATGACTGTTTCAGAAAAATATGTAATCCTGGATTGGATACTTGGCATAGATAAGGAAATATTATAATTATAAGAATGGCAGGCATATTTGATGCTGGACTGATGATTTTAATGTTAAAAGTAATTATACTGATAATATAGGGAAATAATATAACTTCCAGCCTGCTGATGTCAGATATGCTGAGTTCATGTTGCCTTAAATCGTAGAATGAATTCTCTGAAACAATAGAGGTTAAGAATAGGGAAGGTTTATTGAGAGAGGTAGCCCCTCAGAGATAGCAGGAGGCACGAAAGTGGACCCCATTTCACAGGGGAAAATTTACAGAACAACTCAAGAGGTTGGTACCACGTGCCTCAAAACTGTGATCAACTAAGGTTACAGTTATAGCCCTTGTTAGGTAGTATTGATTCAGTGGGGAAGCAGGTTGTGTAGCAAGTGTACCTGGAAGGGATGGATCGGGATGTCATGGCTCACTTGGTCACTGATGTCTACTAAGAAGTTAGTGAAACAGGTGATACAAGTTATAGTATTATCTTTGATTTCTTGCTTTTCCACTGGGGAGGGCTCAGTCATCCCATCTTTACCTCCAGGCCTGGCCTTTGACACATGGGCCTCCACCCACAGTTGTACTGTGCTCTCATTTCCTGCACTGACTCCCCGGAAGACCTACTCCTATCTGACTGCCTGTAGTATTTCTATCTAAATTAGTCATCTATAATTCTGATAAAATCTTTAGTTTTAAAAAGAATCCTATGATTATATAGAGCCTTTTTATTCTTAGAATATTGACTCTGATACATTGGCTTAGGAATATAAATAGATACAATGTCTGATAGAGAAAAATAACTCTAACACAGGAAATACAGCATACAATAACAGATATGAACAATGTTTTATGAATATAGACTATATAACTCAATTAGAGAAAGACACATACAAAATTTTTAAATGAACTAAAAGAATAAACATATTTAACAAGAGATAAAACTGAAGGTTCATGTGCTTAACTCACTAGGATAATTCATTTAAACCATAAAAACATCAGAAAGACTAACAGGAAAAACAGAAAATCCCAATGTATGGTGATGATATGAACAAACTAGAACTTTGAAGAACTTCAAGTTAAACAACACATGTTTGAAACAGTATTGGAAACATTAAGAGGGAAATGCAATATGTTCAGAAATTGGAATACTAAAAATTTACCTTAAAATTATTGATTAATTCAATTGAAATTCTTGCAGAGTTTTGTTAAATATGTTTGAGCTAGGGCTGGGGATTTAGCTCAGTTGCATAAGCGCCTGCCTTGCAGGTGCGTGGTCATGAGTTCAAGCTCCAATACTGATTTAAAAAAAAAAAAATATATATATATATATGCTAATTTAAAATTGTGAGAAAGATCATTCTGGGTGTACTTCTATCCACTTTTCATCTTGATTCACCAATTATAAATAATTGATTCAATTGTATTTATTCCTCTCTCTGTTTTTATAGATTTTATTTTGTCAAAACATTTTGGACACATGGAACTGTTTCACTGGAACTTTGAAAATGGCAGACAGAAGTGTACATATCGTGCCTGTTTTTTATCTTAATAAATCTAGAACCATCATGATCATGCATAAGATCATGTATCATACTTGTGCATAATCTTAACAAAATACAATATAAAAAAATTTCAATTTTGAAATATGTTAAGATACTTAGAACTGAGCCATATTTAAAAAAATAAACATGCATGCTGGGTTGTTGCTGTTTTAATGCATTTATAATGCAGACATACCTTACTGATGCCATTTTGAATCTTTAAGTTTCTTCTTCATATTTAAACAGAAAATGAGATGTCAACACAAAATAAAACCAAATATTTTTAAAGAAATACTCACTAACACATACTGTCTAAAATACACCAGAATCTTGAAACAAACTCAAGCCAGTTTAATTTGATCTTTCTGGAATCTCTTAAAAAGGTCAGAGATGTTCAAAATGGATGGATAATATTCTACAGTTACCTTTGTCATAAATTTAAATTCAGTAGCTGATATGCCTTACACAGTTAACCTTCAAGTAATATTTCTCATCAAAGATTGTAATATAAAGAAGAAGATTGTAAATTAATGTGTAAAACAAAATGAAATTGTTTTGCAATAGATTCCAAGCAGAAAGTTTCAGAGGCTAAGCAAAGCGTTATTTACGTGAGGTTTTCCACTTTGTCAAACCATTAAACAGATTCATAAGACAGATCTAATATATACAGAGCATGCATCAATCAATCAAAACCTCCTCCACACTCACAAATCAATTTTAAAATCCCACTGGCACCCAGTGTTCAGGTGTTGCCTCAGATTTGGATAAAAATCTGCATTCACTGCTAACTTGTTCCAGTTAGCAATTTTAAGACTCATCATTTTCACTTTTCAGACTTTTCCACCTACCTCCAAGCTATAAATAAAGTGCAGAACTACCAGACATTTTCAGTGTTTACCCATGTATTGTGAATCCTGATAAGACTTGTTAGAATATTTTGCCTCTGACAGACATTGAAGCATCCAGTATTGGCCCAAGGGTGTAGCCCAGTGGTACAGCGCTGGTTCAATGCCAGCATTAAAAAACATATCTGGCAGATTGATTATGTGAAAATAGGGAAACAACACTCCAGAATAACAGATGCATACAAGTTTTGCCCCCTTAAAGGATTAATCTGACTCTATTAGTTCATCTTCTGAAATTGTACTTAGGGTTCCACAATCATTGGTACTGTAAACAGTCAAATGTTCATCGTCTCTAATGAGCAGTTTTAGGTTCATCACTGGACCTAAAACATTTGATTTCTCTTTTCCCTGTTAAAGTTAGCTTTATGCATTCTTATTAGAGTACTTTTATCTAAACTCTGTATCACAATGTTATCCTCTTTAAAACTCTTCATGAGAAAATGCTTGATTATGGTCAGATTGCCATTTTTAAAAGCTCTTAACAGAAGAGCATTTACGTTTATTCCCAGCTTACTCACATGCATTTAATTAACCACTCAATTTCTATACCTTGACAGTTTATTCATAGCTTCCTCTTATTCCATGACTATTAAATTGTTTGCATATTTAAAATACTTGTATGTGACCTTTTGCTCTTTTTGTGAAGGAGGTGCACTGGGAATCCAACCCAGGGTGAACTTTTGCACTTGCCACTGGAGATTTCTGTAACTGGTGTCCAACTCCAGCTCACCAAGTTGCTCACTGTGACACTTTCCCACACTGCCAGTCAGCGGTTGTTTTCTCTGGGCTCTGTTACTACATATCTATGTCATGTAAGCTTAATTGCCAACTTGAGTGTCTTGGAGGCTGCCTGCTAGATTAATCAAGCACACTTTTCAGTGTGTCTGAGTGGGCAATGAAAGTGGGTCCTTGGGTTATATCTGGTTCTTGACCTCTTCCTGTCTAGTAATGATCCTCTATAGCCTCATGAGGTTAGCAGCATCTCACCGCCATACCTCTGTCTCATAATGTCTCAAACCCCTAAAACCATGAGTCGAATTAAGCCTCTTCTATGTAAGCTCTGACTACTGAGTATTGTGTCCCAGAGATGGGAAAGTCATAGAAGGCTTTGAACTAGTTAGATGGAGATGTTTAGAAAGGTTTAGAGATGCAGTTTAGAGAAGTCCTAGAACGTGGTATGCAGAGCTTGTTTGGACATTCTGGTATATGCTCAAAAGATCAAAATAATAATGGAAATTCTGATGGTAAAGGTCATGCTCAGGGGATTTCACATGGAGATGAGAACTCTGCTGGTAACTGAACTAGAGGCCATGCATAGCACATTCTTGAAAAGATCCTGTCTCCATTTTGTCCTAGGCTTAATGCTTTTCATAACTATTAGCTGAAGAACAAGTCCAGAAGGGTAGGGATTCACAAGCCTTTGAACACATACTTTATCACTACATACTCTGAATACTTGACAGAGAGCTACAGGACTAAAGATTCGCTCTGTGGGCATTCAGTCTTGTTCTCACTCCATTTTTTCTACTTCTCTCTTACTTCCTTTGGAATGAAAAGTTTAACTCATGTCATTATGACCTGCAAGTATGTAACTTGGTTTTTAATTTTACAGGAGTTCACACCTAACACACTTTCTAGGGTTCAGAGGAAATTTTAGCTTACGTTGTGAACAATTCAGGATGGTTTCACCATGTTAGGCAGAACCATATACTTACTTTGGACATTACGATAATTTAAGGAGATGTGTTAAAGTGTCACATTGACAAGAGATGGAATTTCACAGTTATGTTCACAACTTGATTGACTCGGGAGCCAAATAGTGGATGAAAAGCACACTTCTGATTGTGCCTGGTCAGGTCATGAAATCATGACTTTGGGGTTTTATCTGGTTCTTGACCCCTTGCTATCTGGCTCTGCTCCCCTTCTCTGCTTCCAGGTCTCCAGGAGTTGAGTAGCTTTGCTCTGCCATGCCTTCTACCATGCCGGTTTTGCTTTGGAACCAGAAAATCATGGACTGAAAGCTTGGAAATTATGATTCAAACTCAGTCTTTCTCTTTAGGTGTCAGGTATTTCACTCATTCATGAGAAGGATGAGTAATAGGTATTTTAAAGTGATTTTATATTTTCTTTCCACACAGGGGTGTGTGTGTGTGTGTGTGTGCACGCACATATATGTTTGTAAAGGCTGTAAAAGAAAAATCACTACTCTCCATTTCCAAGACCCTAACCATAGTCCAGGCCTATGTCTCATATACACATACAGTCATGGGAATAGAAAGAACTGATTTCATTGTAAACGAATTAAATTTCACAAAAAAGATTATAAAGTGAATCTTACTGCCACAGTACATTGTATCTATCTAGTTGGACTAGCCACATATTCAAATAATGTGTTGCATTAATAATGATTCAGTCTGAAATGCTTTTCATATGGGCCTCATATTTAGTGAATTTAGTGCATTAAGAACACATTGGATATTATTATTTAAACCTTGGCATACTAAAAAATATTTCTCTAAAGTTGGATTGAGAGTAAAAATACATTGCTATATTTAGTATAATGCAGTGGAAAAATTGTGTCTTGAAAATGATGTGTTCTAGGCTATAACCTTTGGTTGTTTTCTGTAAGGTATATTATGACCAATGAGTGAATTCTAATTTCCTCTCATGTCATTTCACTTGCAGTAATATGTGCTTCATAGTGACCATTTTTATGGAGAGTAATAGTGGAATCACACAGTACACATTTCTTTTCTGATGTTCTGGTCAAGGCTAGAAATAGAGCTTCCCGTTTTAGATATGCATAAAGCTGAAAAGAAGTAGAGTTTGCATTATGTCAAAAGGAAGTTCATGGGATAAAAGGTAGCTGAAATGTGTGAATTGTGATAAGAATGGCCTCTCCTGTGTTAGGAACATTTCTAACGTTTTTACTGCTAACATTCTTTTCTCCTCTATGGATCAGAAAATTTAGAGGAAATGAAAGTTTATGTTGGTTTTCAAGTTGAATTATAGGTGAACTTCCCAGGAACATTGCTATTATATTTACACTAGACATTTGAATCACTGTAGGACTTGCAAGGTTTATGAGAAAAATATCACCTTATTTACATTTATACAGGTGTACACAGGACAAGGTCAATACTGCAAAACCGGTTCTTTTTTCCAAATAAATAAGGCCTAGTCTACGTGAATATATGGAAACAATATCCAGTGAAGACAGATTATTAATGCATATGTTGCAGAGGGTATTAAATTATTATTCTTGTTTCCGTGGGGGTTATTGCCATTACTGAGTTATTTATTGTTACTGTTTTGGGTTAACAAGCCTGGAAAATATAATTTAACTTGAATGATGCAGCTTTATGAAAATCAAAGTGATGTTCTATCTGAAAAAAATTCTATACAATACATAAAATAACATGTTGTTTCTTTGAATGTAAATATAGTAAAGTAGTTTTTATTTACATTTCAGGTTAAGTACTTTATTAGAAAACTGAGAATAAAACTATTGAAGGTATTTCTTGCCTCGTGATCACTTTGCCTAATTATTTGAAAAATGTAATGTATAAAAAGAACTATGAGATCAAAAGCCATATACAATGTGCATATAAAGAAAAATGAACAACATTTAATTGTGTGACATTCCTATAAAAATAAAATAAAAATTTGGTGCACATCACAGAATTCAAGCTTTATTTTTATGCTCTTTAACACATTATAATTTAAAAACTTAAATTTTCAGCTGAAGTTTCAAAGAACTTCAACTTGGTTTATATGGAACTTTTGAGAATGAAATAGAAAAAAAGTTTAAACAGCACAATTTCAATTTTTAACCATCCAATGAAATCAACAGAAAATAAGATAAATGAAATTCCTGGATTCTTGATGCCAATAGCAATAAAAGAAAGAAAAGAATGGGGTCAATTGAAATAGTGAACATGCATATGATGGAACCTTGAGGGTTCAAAATAGCAGTATAAGTCCAGTTATATCTTTTGGAATGGCTTGATTTTCTGTTAGTGTCAAGCACTGTCCTGGGACAACATTTCCCATCCACAGGGCATATTCACTACACTTCCAGAGGCCAGTGGCATAAGCAGCACTTATTTACAGAGCAAAGCTCTATTTATTTTCAACAACTCCCTTAAAAGAACTCTCAGCTTCTGATTTACTTTAATCCTATTATTTACCACAAAAAACAAAAAAAATTTGAAATGATCAACAGTTTCTGCCCAATTAGTGTATGAAAAGGACTTTGTCTTAATTCACAATAACTAAAATAATATTAAAACAATATTGAAAAATATTGCTTCTACAATCAATCTTATAAAAATGAACTTCGATCTTATTTGATAATTCACATAAGCTTGTAAATTAGATTTTATCTAGGTGAGCACCCAAAAACAACAGGAAAATTGTTTTAATATTGGATTCAGCAGTTTTCCTACTAGAAATTTATCCAGTAAATATATTCTTAGAAATGTCTGCAGATACATGTAAAGTAATGTTCATTACAGCACTCAATATACTAAGTATTTCACCTTACAAAGGACGCATTTAATACCGTTGGAGGTTTAGTTGAAGAAGAGTAGGCAGTTCCACTCACGGCGATTAAAGGCATAAAGAACTGCTTAAAAGATATGAAAAGCTGACAAACATTATGTAGGAAGTAAAAGCAAAAAGATCCAGGGTACCTGTCCATTGCCCCAACTATTTGGGATGCATAGGCAAGTGGATCCCAAGTGTCAGGATTGTCTGGGTAATTTTGAGCAACTCTATCTCCAAATGAAATCAAATGAGATAAAAAGGGAAGGTGAGAAGAGGAAGAGAGGAAAAGGGAAAGAAGGTGAAAAAAGCGGGAGGGAGGAATGGGGGTGCATATCAGTGATCCCAGCTCTAAATTATTCATAATGAGACAGAAAGAGGGTGGGGCACAGAATTTAAATTCTTCAATTCCAAGCAGCATCATTTTAATACTTTCAAAATTATACCCTTTTATATAGTATAATTCAGTAATTCAAAACCAAACAGAGATTGGAACTTTTATTTTTCTTTATGTATTTTGCAGGATCTTAATTATTTTTATTTAATTGTTTTGTTTTTGACACGTAAAAATACATATGAGGTACCACATGATGTATCCATACAAGCACATATTTTGTAATTATTCACATCTTTATTGTTTTAAAATAAGGGAAAGTACTAACACCTGTATCATTTCATGAAAACCATATACACTTGACCCCATTTGATTCAATAAAATCTAGTTAATTCCTCTGCCAAAGGTTCCAGCCCAACCACTCTGATATGCTTATTATGGTCCAATCCTCTTTTACCTCTTTAATCTCCAAGAATTTTATAAAGTTTGTTCTTGTATAAGTGCCCTGAATCACCTATCAATAACTTTTATTTTTGAATATTTTCTTCAGATATCATCGATTCAAAAACTTTCACTTAAATTCTCTCATGAGTTACTATTTATTTTCATAATACAGTTTCATACTTCCTTGGATAGTGTATTTGACATTTCACTAAAATACGAATTTTAGCAATTTGGTATTAACAAGAAAATATAGTACATATTGACTCACATAAACTTAAATTTATAATTTTTTCTAAATAATCAAATTAATTTTTACCAGATTTTTTAAGAGTGTAGAGATGCACATAGTTTAAAATATGATAATGTTGTAATCTTTTTCTGGCCCCACACCCTATAAAATAATGGATTTACTAGGCAATTTCAGTTGTGTAGTTCCTGACTGAATTTTTAATGCCTAATAAAGTTTCTACAATGTACAAGATGAACAAATGCATTCACAAGTATTCTTTCAAAGGAAACTCATGGCTCATGTAATTATCCTTCCTAGCCATATTGATTACAGTCACTTTTTAATTTAAACTTATATAGTTTGATTTCCAGGGCAGGAGTCCAGGTAGGAGGCTACCGGACACCTGGTCCTGGTGCTCAGAGCAACTGTACCAGATAGATACGGTGTTTAATGACATTGGTGAGAATTAAATTACCGGAAAAGCAAATAGAAGAAAAGAAAAAAAAAAAAGGAAGGTAGAACAAAAAAAAGTAGGAGAAAAGAGTATAACATGAATACTGAAAGAGGATTATGGGGTTTGGTATGGTGGCCCATGCATATAATCCTAGCACTCAAGAAGCAGATGCAGGAGAATTGCTGTGAGTTTGAGGTCAGCATAGGCTATATAGTGAGTTCAAGACCAACTTGAACTACATAGGAGACCCTGCCTCTAAATAAATAAATAAATAAATAAATAAATAAATAAATAAATAAATAAAATTGAAAAAAGGGTTAAGGGGCCACTTACTGAAGAATATGCATGTTTGAGAAAAGGAAAAGATTTTTTTTCAAAAAGGCTACATCCCCTTTCTGAAGGAAAGATAGCCTCTTTGAAATCTGAAGATGAAAAAAACAGCTATCCACATAATCAAAGTTTAACCTCAACCCATAACTCCTACTGTAGGCTAAACACTAGAATAGAAACACTTAATCTGCTGGAAGACAAAATAAGTAAAATTCTTGAAGACATATGCGTAGGCAAAGATTTCGGAACAAAACTCTAGTTGCAGAAGAAATAATATCAAGAATCAGCAAATGGAATCACACACACACACACACACACACACAACAATTCTGTAAGACAAGGAAACCACCAATGTAGTGAAGAGACAACACACAGAATGCATAAAAACACTGCCAGCCACTTCTCAGACCGAACGCTACTATCTAAAATGTATAAAAAAGTTCATAAAAACTAGACCGCTCCCAAATTTAAAGACTCAATTAAAAATGGGCATCAAAAATGAATAGACACTTCTCAGAAAAAGAAATACATACATCCAGTAAATACATGAAAGAAATATTCAAAATGGCTGGCCATTTGAGAAATGCAAACATCAACAACACTGAGATTCTATGTCAGTCCAGAAAAAATTGGCTAAGTTTAAGAAACCAACCAGTACCCAATACCAGATAGACTATGGGGAGATAGGAACAATTCTGTGTTGTTGGTGGAACTGTAAACTGATATCACCACTTCAAAAATCAGTATGAAGATTTCTCAGAAAGCTAAAAAATTAGAAATTCAATTGAATGCAGTTATTGCCCTTTAGATATCTTCCCCCAAAAGTTAAAAACATTATACCACAGTGATGATGAATACCGATGTTTATAGTAGCACAAATCATAATACCTAAGTCATGGAAACAGATGAATGAATAAAGATAATGTGGTATTTACAGACAGTGGAACATTGCTCTGTCATAAAGACAAATACGAATCATTTGTAGGAAAGTGGATGCACCTTGAGACTATAATATTTAGTGAAGTAAATCAGACACATAGATTAAATACATCATGGCTTCTCTTATATGAGAAACCCAAAGAATAAATAAAGAGCAAAGTAAAAGTCAAATAACATGAGGTAAGGAGACAGATCTTTCTCAAAGAGAAGGGGATAAAGAGATGAAGATAAGTGAGGAGGGAAAGGAAAAAGGCTGAAAGAAATAAATTTGGATGTGTTGTGTGCCTGTACCATCTCCACACAGGGATGTAAGCATTATGAAATGCAAACATGTACTTGAAAGATTTGCATCAGCCTTAAAAAATTAAAAGAAAAATGTTGCCATCACTGGATAGAAGGATTTAATTGTGCTTTGTTTAAAGAGACTGTCACTAGTAAAAATTATGCTGGTTGTGACTGATGAATCTCGTTTCCTGACCCTGTGGAAGCTCTAGACCAGTAAGAATAACAGCAGCTGACAGTTTTTACAAATGCCTAAGTGTTTTGAAAATTACCAGATAAGAAGTTATTCTTTTTATTTTCTATAAAATAAGTAAATGAGCTTTCATAATTTCTTTTTTATTTCAGAGATGTGAAAAATGTTAAATCTGCTATGAAACTTCTGCATAATTGGTAAAACCTATTCAATTCAGTCAAGTAGGTTGTCTTTTTGAAGTCATAATAGCATTTATTTACAAAGATTTTCAAATTTCAAACTCATGTCATTTCTATTTATCTTTAAATTCTAATAAGAATACATTCCTAGATCCTTATTCTGTGAACTAATTAACATTTATTGAATTACCTCATTTCTAGCAATCATGTCATGATGTTTGTTATACTGATGTATCATTTCTAACGAATCTTAAGTACATATTTTCCAGCATACATAAATGTGCATAGGATATAGAATAAGGATTAGTTCTATTTTGTGCTAATTACTTTCAGGAAAAAAAAACTTAAAACTAATGACATTCTCCAGTTGTTTTATATCATAATAGTGTGGTAAAAGGTCAATGTTGGCTACATATTTTTAGCTTTAAAATATCTTTTAGCAAGCTATATACGTACATTATGGTTTGGTGGATACACCATCAATTAACAATTATTATCACGAAGAAGGAAAGATGGAACTGTAATTCAACATCTTTTTCTTCAGACTTATTTTTCTATATATTTTGAGCCAGAGTCTAAGACATACTGGCTATTCACAATCAATCTAAAACAAATTTATAAATGTATCCCAAAGTGGACTAAAACTGGAATCTATACTCACTGCTATCCTAGATAAATAGAAATTATTTGGTTACTGTGTTATTTTGTAGTTCTTTTGCATTTTGCTGGAAACTGACCTCACGCTAGAGGTTCCTTTAAGAAATCAGAGGTCTAAATTCTATAATTAAAATGCATCACTACCAGCAGTTCGATAGAATCAATTTTAATGTGATTTAACAATTTCTAGCATTTATACCTCAGTATTTATCTACATGATAGAAATTTTTGGAAAAAAATATTAAGAGGAACACTTCTTACTTTCTCTGATATTCCCATGAAATTATTGTACAGAGTAACTTTTTCAGAAACAACAGACATTTTTGTAAGCCAGGGCACTGACTTAGCTAGCAAGAGACTTCTTTGGAAGATAATTTTTGATTACAAAAGACTGTGACAAACTGATTAAAGACAGTGAGATCTTCAGGATATGAGGAGAATCCAAGCCAATAAAAATCTAATGAAACTGTGAAGAGTTATTTGTATTTTATGTGAGGGCAGCAGAATGGAAGACAAAGGTTGCAGAGACTGTTGACACAAATTTGCGTCTTTTGTGCTGAGGAGTCAGTGAGAATCACTGAGAAAACTGATGCTTGCAAGCACACAGCATTTCAGAGCCAGGATATACTAATTGATTTGAGTAAGATAAAACACAATTTGTATACAAAACAATGTGGATCATCCTTGTGTCTTTGCACCAAGAGTGCTGCCAAGATAAAAAACTTTACATAATTCCAAATAATCATGGGGGAATCAATTATGCAACAAAAATATTTAATAACTTGATTTTGTTACTCCTAAACTAAATATTATTTTTACTGTTACTTTATGTGTTTTTAATTTTTTTGTTGAATTCAGTTAGCTGAAACTTAAAATATAAAAACTGTATGCACTTATGTTACATTGTGTAATTTTTCAATATAGCTCTGTGCCATGTAACAAAGTAAGTCAAACATATCCACCTCCTCAAGCCTTTATGATTATTTTTTAGTAAAAACATAGCACATCAGTTTTGGTAGCCTTTCAAAATGTGTAAAACTTTTTTTTTTTTTTAGTAGTTGCAGGACTGTGTGACATCACATAAGAACTGCTCACCCTTCTCTGGCATGAAGTTATAAATTCAGGACCAACCTAGGTAACTCAGTGACTTATCAAGATCCTGTTTCACAATAAAAATTTAATTAAAAAGTACTGGGATGTAGCTCTTTATAGAGGAACTGAGTTCATTTCCCATTACAGACAGGCACTCACGCAGCTGAGCTAAATCCCCAACCCCCATTTCCCATTACGAACAAATCTACAAGAAAATCTTCTCATTCAATCTAACAATAATTTAGTACCTATGCATTGATGATCTTTCCCCTGCTTCTTTCTAGTCTCTCTAGTAATACCCATTCTCTTCTCAGGATCTGTGAGATCAGTATTTCTGTATTTTACAAATGAATGATACATATTGTATCATACTTGCCTTTCTGTGCTTGGCTTATATCACTTAACATAATTATCTCCATCCACATTTTATCAAATGACAAAATTTCATTATTTGTATGGTGGAGTAGTAATCCATTGTGCATCTACTACTGTAATATATATTCTTTATTGCTTCGTCAGTTGATGAACACTCAGCTTATGTGTAGTCTTTGGATATTATGAATATGTTTATACATATATATGATATTAAAGAAGACTTCTCATAAATTTAAGTATTTGAGTCTTGAAGGAGAACCTGAGCTTAATACTTTAAATAAATAGGGAAAGTCTATTTCAGGTGGCAGAATTAAAGATGAAGAAAAAATGTGATTCTAGAGGTCAAAACATAACACAATAATTGAAGAATAGCTCATAGAGATTTTTCATTTGAGTTTATATTGGGAGTTTAGTCAGGCTCCCAATCTCCTAAAATGAGTACACAGCAAAGTCTTAAATAAAAGAGGCAGTATGGCTTGTGGGGAGTCTATGAAGTTTAGAACTCTTAGTGCTAACACAAAGGCTTGTCTACATCGCCCGTATTTATTGGGTTCCTAACAATTTAAGGAGGCGCAGGAATTGGAGAGCACATCTGAGTCAACAGCTCACAAACATCAACAAGGCCTTGAGAAGTAGAACAAAGTCTTTCTTAGAATCTGGTTAATTTTTGTGCTTTATCTCTTACGTTTGCAGTGTGCCATCCTTGAATGCTTTGAGTGAGATTCAGCTCCTGCAGCTGAAGTTATCCTGCCTTCCCAGACCCAGTATGAACTTCTCAGGCACAGGCAGAGATCCCTTTCTGGTCTGCAGCTTAATCCTTACGCAGCCCAGTTCTCAACAAGTTCACAGTGAGGAACAGCTTAGTATGATGATTCTTTAAAAATAAATTGATTAAATTGAATTTTATGAAGTATACATGATATTTTCAAATTTTTTTTTGTCAAAATATTTGCAATTTAAATTTTTTTTTCCTTTTCTTTCTTGCACTGTGGTTGTAACCATTGTTTTCACCACACCAAGAGGGGGAAAAAAAAGAGTTCTTGAAATCCAAAAGGATGGTGACATATATTTTTAGAAATGGGAAAAACTGGGTAATTACCAAAAAAGGAAACTTTTAAATGTTACAGAAAAATTAGAGATAGTTAATAGCCAAAATTGATAAGCACAATTAAAGCAAGCCTAGAAAGTATATTTTATTAAAATGAACATTTATAAAAGGAAATTAAGAAAAATGATGAACCATCATAAAATATTCACTTAAATACTTCTATGAAATAAAATTATAACTATGAATATCATGATTATTCTGTAAATTGTCAGTGAAAATATTTTCAAATTATGAAGAGACCCATTCTGAAGGAAAAGGCCATTATGAGCATATTCATTATTAGCTTAAAAAAGAAAATAATGTTTAGATAAATTTGTCATACCAAAGAAGGAAACTCAGAGGTTCTTCAAAAATATAATAATCTCTTGATTTTGTGTGTTTATGTCTATGCAAGGGTCATTTAGTGAAAGGAAAAACTATCCATATAATTTAATGAAATAATTCTAAGAACTTATCAATAGTTTCAAAATAAACAATCTGGTTCTTATGTCAGTGTTAGGCTTTTTATTTAGGGTTCCCTCCAAAGCCTTCTGTGGTCCCAGGTGGAGTTTGTAGGAGGTTTCCACGTCATGAGTGTGTGATACTTTTTTAATGGTTTGTGGTAATTGAATCAATCCACTGATGGGTTTAGCATATATATGGCTGAATGAATCTATGGGAGACAGATTTCCAATCCTGTCACCAACATGTAGGCTTGTAGCTTGGAGGGAATATAACAGGAATGAAGGAAAGCAGCAGTTACTTGACTCTTTCCTCCTATTGTGCCATGGAGTGTGTCTCCTCATCCATGTCGCCCTGCCTTAGAGCCAGACAACTATGAACTACAAACCATGGGCTAAAATGAAACTTTCTTTATTTAATTTGCAGGTGTCAGATTTTTTTTTTCCCCAACAAGAAACGTAACTAAGAGAATCAACATGGATTCTAAATGAGAAAGAGACTCTGGAACACTGGGGAAGAGGCCATTGAAGTACTTCATGAGGTAGAAATAGGTAGCCTGAGCAGAAAGTTCAAAGGAGAAATGAAGATTTAGGACTTGATAACTATAGAAAGGAGATGAAAGAAAGATTCAACTTTAGACATCACTGACTGTCAAAGGATAGCACAGCGTATGACAATGAAATGTGCTTGAAAGAAAAAGGAAGCAGTGGAAGAGGAGAGAACAGAGAATTCTGCTCTGCTGATTTTTATGGTGTGGACAGGATTTGAGAGTTTATCCCAGGGGTTCATATTTTGAAGCTTGGGTCTTAATGTGCCTTGTTAAAAGTATGGGAATGTTTCCAAAGTAGTACTTAGTGTGAGGTTTTTTCAGGGCATAGATAGTCCTCAAAAGAGACACAATTGCTCACCTGGGACCCCATGACTGCCTGCCAAATACAGCTGTAATGAGAGCACAAGCCTAGCCTCTGTCTTCCCTCTGTCATCTGCCTTCCTATCTCATCTTTGATCTCTTCCTTCGGTCCATGCTCCTACCACGATCTTCTCCAACAGAATAAGATGCTGTTAGGAGTGCCTCTGGCAAGTCAGGACCACACTGTGTGGATCTTCAGTCACCAAATCTCCGAACTAAATAAATATTTTCTTTACAAATAATTCACCCTCATATATTGTTATTGAATTGGAAATAAGCTTACTGAAGTCCTAAAACCCTTTAAATGGTTTATTTGACACATTAGTAGAAATGTGGGGCAGTACTGAAGTGTCAGATTGAAAAGTCATTTAAACAATTGGGATGGAGATGTAATTATGATACTCATTGCACATAACTGGTATGTAAAAGTGTTTGTCTGGATAAACCACTCATGAATAAAGCATAAAGAGAAGACAAGAATAAGGATCCTCATTGCATAATAACAAATTCATTAAGGCAACCTATGATAATATGGAGTTGAAATTGTCTCCTGAATATACTTGCAAGGTGTTACTGCTTAAGTTTTATTTTATTTTCTAAAAATATTTCTGCAGGACAACACAGAAATATTTAATAGAGCATCACTCACTATGCATTAAGCAAATCCATAAGCAATGACTGAATCAAAATTATATAGTGTCTCTGTAAAAGTCATTATTGTCTCATTATATTTCCAAAGAAGAGTGTTTGATATATTACTGAGCATAAAGTTTAATGTTTTACAATAAAATAATGAAAGAAAAATGTTGCAGAATTATAAAAGCTTCCATAAATACTGAAGATACACTGAAGTTAAAGTGAAAGAATGCACAGTAAGCAATGTTTCTTTACACTGATAATGCATAGGATATAAATTATATAATGTTTGCTAATTTCATATTTACTAATTTTTTAAAATAGTCTCTGATTGAAATTTGACTTTTATTGTTTTCTGCCTAAATCATCTATTCAGTAAGTAATAAGACATTTTGGTTAATTCATTGAGAATTATTCTAAAAGAGCAAAATTCGTAGGGAGAATGGCCTGTGTATTATAATTTTTAATAGAATCTATATGTTGAAAATAAAAGCTTATTGGTCCATTGGTTCCAACGAAAACGGTACATGTGAAAACAGCATTATGATTCCTGACTAATGGATGATTTAAGTCTATCCTTTTTTCTTAGAATAAAAGACTGGTATTTGTCAAAACCAATCTCACATAGATCAGAGATGCCACTCAACCTCAATCTTAGTAATGCTTTCCAAGATTTGTACAATCTTTAGAAAAATGTGAAGGAAGAAGAAACTCAAAACCTTTCACACAATTCTCCAGGTAGGCATTAAGCCTCACTCTGCAGCACGTACATACAGACGCGCCTTCTGTTTTTGAAAGTTGCCTCCAGTTGTCAAGCATCATTACTTTATCCTCAAGTAATTTTTGTGACATTTTACCAACAGAATTAACCATTTTCTGTCCTCAGTGAGTATGTACATACTATAATATTTCTAAAATTGATTGATGTTTTCTATCTTAAACTCTTTTGCTATAGCTTCTGCAAAGATTACTTTTCCTGATGCCAATAAATTGAATTTGATCTCCTTATTGTTTATTTTTTAATAAAAAGCATAATCAAGTAATAAGACAATAACAATAGTTATTGCACTGTGTTTTTGACAGCGATTTTTTTAATGACAGGAATTTTCTTTAAAAAATTTGATATACATGATGGTAGTCTTTCAGAACTATTTTAGTACTCTTTAATCATTACAGTTTCTCTTATTTCTCCAACAACTCTGTTTATGAGCTTTTTGTATGTCATTATTAAATTTGTGATTTTTATAAGTGAAATTCACTTCCTTCTCTTAAAATTTTAAAAAGATACTTCACTAAGTTATGACTTCAGTGCACATCAGAAAAAATTTTCTAGCTTTAAGAAATATTATTTTCATAAAGCCAACCATTATTTAATTTTTTAAATGTATTTTCAAACCATTTATTCATCTTATACTTATATTTCAGTGTATTTTCCTCATATACCGTACAATCCCATAGATTGGTTTGAAGACCAAAGGATATCATTCTTTCAATCTGGAAAACATTTTGTTTTTAGACTTAACAGTGTTTCAGCAATCAGGAGAAAAGCTTCAGAGCATTAATGTCTGGTGTCATCACATTAAACAGATCTTCTGCACTCAGGGGTAACCTGCTTCTTTGTCTGTTCAAATCTAGTAAGTTGCACCATAGGTAAGAAAAATGCCTTTTTATCTGGGGTTTCCAGGCTATCATAAAACACTGATAGAACACTCCACTGATTTTCCACTATCACTTACATTTAAGATTCTGTTCTAGCAACTGAACTCCCTTTGTCTCTCTAAGCTATATAGTCACCAACATAATAAAAGTACCAGTATCATGATACCTAAAAACATTTCTTTGTCATAAATACACTTTTCTCCACCATTGCTAACAGAGCTTCTAAATTATTACATTAATTTTATAAGTAGAGATTTGTTTTCTTTTAAGATCAATTTCCAGCCATACGCATTGTCTTGGATATTTCTTTGTGTTCCCATTTTGTTGAGGAAAACTTTGCTTTGCTTTGCTTTGCTTTGCTTTGCTTTGCTTTGCTTTGCTTTGCTTTGCTTTCCTTTGCTTTCTTTTTTTTTTATCACGCTGACAGCTTTTTGGAAATTTTACTCAGAATCTCCATCAGAGCTTCGAAAACAAGGACAGAGGATTTGAAATGATGTAACCATCACTGATCAAGTCACCACATGTTGTTGTTAAATTAAAGGAGAAAAGTCCAATAATTCTTCTGTGACTATATGATGTCCTGAAGTTTCTAACTGATCATAATGAGATCAAGAAGACCAACAAAAGAATATTATTTCTCCATTTTAACCCACTGATACAGAAATCATACGACACATACTGCCCTCCCTGGAATATTCACAGTTTTGTTTATAACTCCCTTTGCAACTTACTTGTCCTTCCCCATAAGACTGACTTTTAAGCTCCACAGTTCTATTACTTATCCAGAATGCTAGTAAAAAGTGCACACTTGCTAATCCTTCCCACCTTTTCCATTTACAGGCCAATGAAGGATTTAATAGCTAGATAATAAAGGAAAATCCTGTTGATGCAGTAATGGAGCTGACTTTACTGGTACTGGCAATTATACTACAAAGAGTCAATTTCTGACTTAATCTAAAATGCAGTTACAAAGAGGATGTGGCATAGTCAATAATATCAAAAGTCATTATTAGGTATTCTTTAGACCTTCAGAATGCGGAACATAACTGGTAGTGCTGGGTAAGAGACTAAAACTTGTTATTTGTAAAGACAAAGCCTTGACTAGCTGTCACCTTACTGTTCTGCTCTTTCTAACTGTGCATTCTAAGACACCACTTCACTGCAAATACTACTTTATGTCTTTTCATGAGCAATCTTTGCAAATGTTTATTGAAATAATGAAACTAACTCATAAAGCCTATTCATTTTATTTTCAATAGCAATTGTTTTAATTGCTTGCCAACTAGAATCTTTCTCTGAGTGTAATATATACTGTGATATATTCATTAAGTGTGCAGTTTCTTGACTATATATTTATAACAAAAAGATGTACTTGAGTAGATGGAATATACCCTGTAGGTCACATAGCATTTGTTTTACCAAACCTTTTGTCTGATGTTGCATCACTGTAGGATTGACAAAGCTGACTTTAGAATGAGAGACAGAGCCTCATAACATGTGTGGTAACCCTTATGCTTACTAGTAAGGGTCACAAAAATGTGTGATGTGCTGTCCTGATCTTTAAAGACTTTCGGACACAGACATTTTCAAGCAATGTTTTCCATTTTGTATTTAGTGAGTGTGTAAATATATCAATAGCTTGTTGGACACCAGATGATTTTCTCTCTTTCCCAAAATCAATGATTAATACAATGACCCCAACATGTCCTTTCATTTCATGAACCCCCAATAGCTATCTCTGGTCTGAGACAATGCCTTGGCGCTCCACTTCCCTTATGAGCCACCCACAGTTTTGCTTTATTATGAGTGTGTATTTGTGCATGGGGCATTTCCACAGAGCAGGGCGAAGCCACTTCGAGGATTCCTTAATATTTGGCTGACCATAGAGGAAAGCTGTGGCCCCAGCATCTATGAATATACAAAGACTTCCCCGACAGTAGGGAAATAAGCTCTTTTGTTGCTAAATGGATAGCTCTCAATAGGCAGTGTTCAAAGCTGCCTGTTCTGGCTTCAATCACAGTTGTATAACCTGCCAAAGTGTTTCCACTGCTTGCCAAATAGCAGGCCAAGCCTCCCTCCAGGAACTCTCCTAACAGGATCAAAGCAGCCTTCTGTGTTTGGGCTGGGAGAAAATAAAGGATTGGTGCGATGCAGTGATGGCACAGCCAATTCCTGCGAGATGCTGTCTTCAGGTTTGGGCCAGTGAGAAGTTGCTAATGAATATACGTATGTAACAGACGCATTCTGAACACTTCCCTTACAACATGTGCCTTAAAATAATTCCTCTTTATAAATGACTGCCCCTGTGTTTCTTTTTCCTTACTCCAATGTCTCTCTGTTACTAGCCAAAACATGATCCATTTTCTGACCCCAGTATTCTCTGACACCCTTCCATGGTTAAAACAAACAAACAAAAAACCAAAGAGTGTTAGCCATTGTCCTTCAAAGAAGCTATAACAAACTTTTGAAATAAACTTCTGGGGCCAAAAACTCAAGAGGTGAGCAGTCATGATTTATTTATGCCAAAGCTGTAGTCTTTGAGGGTTATGTTCGAAGGTATTTCTAGTATCATTAAATAGTTGGATCATAAGAGCCTCCTGAGAGGCTTGTGTCACTGCCCTCTGAAAATATTTTAATGGTTATTCCTGCTTAGGGCTTCACCCAAATTCATATTTCATATTGTGAGTAAGAATTGCACTTGCTGACCAAGAAAGATTGTCTAGAAGGGAGTTAGCGGAAACAAATCGGTCACTGAAATCATTCCTTTAAGCTTATGAGTGATATACTGCTTAACAGCCAGAATTCTCTATTGCTTAATGTTTTCCATCAAAGAGGACTAAGGCAATCCAAAGTTTCCCATTAAATATGATTGAATGGCAAATATAGTAAAATACCCCTGTGAAAAGAATAGAGTGTATGACCCTTTCATACATAACAATATCCATTAAAATTATGCAGCAAGAAAAATTCACACAAACAGTGAAACATCTCATTAATCTTACTTTACAAACTCTAGAATGCAAAACATAGCACCACTAACATTAATTTTAAAAAATGTATCCTTGCTAATATATCTCTGAAATTTTTAGCTCATTAACGTAATACTTACAGGATTCGGGAGTCATTTGTTCTTGACCTACAGCTTCCTTCATACATTTTAGGCAATCAGTAGTCTTTTGTCACTTTGTGAGTGAGTGGGGACATTTTTCACCTAGCCAGAGAATTACATAGAGGGCTCTACCTGCTGCTTTTCTTTAAGCATAAGGTTTATAGCAGGGATGCTAACAACTTTCCGAAAATAGAATATTTTATTATCTTCGCCAGTTTTCTTCAACCTTCAATTCATTTAATCTATAGATTTGGATTTCAAACCTTTTTATCTTTAAATACAATTGGTATTGTTTAAACCATCATCTTCTTCAAGCCTTTGCCTTACACAAGTAAGTGTAGATAACCTGATTTCCTGACATCAAATCTGCATCACTTGTATTGTATCTCTCTTATTTTACCTCATGATAAGCTATGGGTTTATGTACAACCTTTGCCGAATAGCACTAACCCAAGTTAATACAAAGAGTTAACACTTCAAATTGAAGTGAATCAGATCTTAATTTAGTATCACATTTTATGGTTAATTTTAAGCATTCCATCAATAACCACAGATGAGTCAGGAAATCTTGGTCATCAGATATAATTTGTTGCATTGATAACATCTGCAGCCCAGATCAAATGATAAGGATTCTGACATATCTTATCCCTTCTGTACAGTCATTCCGTGTATCAAACTTCAATATTTTTTACTCAGTTCATTATGACCCTTATGTGACACCATACAGAAAGACTTGCTCCATTACTCATCTTATCTAAGCAATTTAAAACTAACAATCTTAAAGCACAGATCTTCTGTTAAAGGCTACCTTGTTTCCAGATTTCTTCTTGGTTTGCTTTTAGTTGGCTACATAGTCTATTTACATTTAGTCACCAGCTTTCTTGTTTACCAAGAGTATTCCCAAGATAAGAGAAAACAATAGAGAAAAAGGTTGGTACTCAACTGCTTTCCTTTCACTGTAAGTGACAAATCTTCCTTATTCTATGTTTACTCATCTCTTTTGGTTACTAGATATTCAATATTAACATGGACACTTTTAATATGGATTATCAAATGCATTTGATTTGTCACTAAGTTCTTAATTGTCCAGTAAGTCTATGTACTAACAAAAAGGGAGGTACAAACAGTTTGAATGCCTTCAAGTGGTGGTGCACACCTGTAGTGCCAGCACTGTGGAGGCTGAAGCAGGAAGAAGACTGTGAGTTCAAGACCAGCCTGGGCCACCCAGTGAGTTCAAGGCAGCTTGAAGTGCATAGTGAAACCCTGTCTCCAAAAGGACAACAATGAAAATGTTTGAATGACATATGGTAAATACTCTAATAATTGATTAAAGGAAAAAATAAAATAACTAAAAATCAATTTAAAAAATGAAAAATACTTAGATCCACATCGATAAGGAAATTTTTTCTGTAAGTGTTAAGAAATTATTAACTTTTTGATAAATAATTTTGACACTGCACATTTAAAACTACATTTAGTTGTGTGGCCCTTAATTGTCATTATATATCAG
This sequence comes from Dolichotis patagonum, assembly GCA_004027295.1. Taxonomy (NCBI): domain Eukaryota; kingdom Metazoa; phylum Chordata; class Mammalia; order Rodentia; family Caviidae; genus Dolichotis; species Dolichotis patagonum. The sequence continues at coordinate 57,427 of PVJX010009229.1, forward strand.
TCCTATAATTGCTTTGAGTGGAAAAAAAAGAAAAGAAAAGAGAGAAAGAGAGAGAGAGAGAGAGAGAGGGAGAGGGAGATAGGGAAATAGTACCAAAGTAACAGAATTTGGTTTCTGGTTAAACATGCCAATGAGAGGAAAATTTGAATTAGAAATTGTGTATTGTATAAAAAAGGCAGTAACTATTTAAAAGAACAGATATTTCTAAAAGTTTCTCTATAAAACAGAAGGTACAAACCCTCAGTCTACAAGGATATGAGTTAGGGAGACTGGTAAAAGGGGACATCGGGTCCTCTTGACATACAGTGTCTCAGAACTCTTATTATTGCTAGCTTATCCTAAATTTTTAGGTTTTCTTTTCTTTTTTCTTTCTTTCTTTCGTTTTTTTCTTTTTTTTAAGACAGGATTTCTCTATGTAGTTCAGGTTGGCCTTGAACTCACTTTGTATCCCAGGCTGGCCTTGAACTCACAGCAATCCCCTTGCCTCATCCTCCTGAGTGCTAGAATTAACAGATGTGCGCCACCAAATATGGCTAAAATTTTAGTTTTCCTAGGATCTTAATTCCTGCTTTATTTTACTAGTATTGTGCTTTACTATTTAACACCATATTTAAGAATATGTAATTACATGATGTAAGTTTCTTCACGATTTTGAAAAAAAGAAACTAAAATGTGTATTCTTTGAAGTTCAAGTAAAGAAAAATATAGCAAATAAAATTGATATTAAACGTACTTAAATTAACTATCATGCAAATATAAAATCATTGCAAGTAAACAATTAGGTTCATTTAAGAGCAAATAAATTTTTAAAAGTAATTGATTTTCCTTAAGAGGTAATTATTTCTATAGAAAAGAACCAAGGAATACATACATACATACATACATACATACATACATATAATAACAAAAGAAAAAAGGTAGAGGATTAAAAATCAGTGAGATAAGGTTGAAATTCAAAGAAATTTAAAATACAGCTATCCTGGAGGAAGCCAAAAGTAGCAATTAAGGAGAGGAAAAAAACAAAATTAAAGTCATTAATTAGTGAGTGAATATAAGTATCCCATATTATGCAATATAAATGATTGTGATCAAAGCACAAATATCAGGAATTTTTCTCAATATAAGACAAAAATAATGAGAGAACAGAAGTATTGTGGCTAGGACAATTATAAATATAATAATAATCAAATTTAATAAACAGATTTTAATAAGACTAATAAAAGCACAGTCTTAATCACATTCTAATTTAATAAATATATGTTATATGTTAGGAATTGAGCTGAGATTTTGGAAAACATTATCTCATTAAAATTTAAATGACATTGGGAGGTAATTAGCATAATCGAATTGTCCCTTGTATGGAATTTAATTATCTTTTGGAAACTAATGTTTTTGAGAATATGCTTTGCACAATATGCCACAATCTATCATCTTCTTATTCATCACCTTGCACATTTCCATATATTAGCCAGTTTCTGAAAATGTACTACGGATTTCATATCCAGTTCTCCAAGCTTACAAGCCTTTGTGGAAGTCTTTCTGTTGAAAAACTTTTAGACTATGGAAAAATGTTGTCCAGTATAATCCTTCTCAGACTGATTATTTCTATAGCTTGTGGAGTCTGCCTACCCTCTCTGGTCTTATGACATTCATGTGAGGCGCCTATTCAGTTTGGTGATGGTTGTTTGGTATGTATGCCCAGACCACCAAAAGCAACTTTCACTTTAAGAAGAGTTAAAAGATCAAGATTTTTTGTTTGCTTTTTTTATTTGTTCATTAGTTTGTTTTCACTTAGGATAGTATCTGGGAAAACTGTGATGTTGGTATTAATAGAAAGGTAACTTCATCCTACTTACAGGCCTCTGATAGGTTAGTCCTATCTCATGTATCTGAAAGACAAATTGATGCATCCTCTAAACTTGTATTTCCATAGGACCCTAAATATTGTAAACCAAATGATTCATGATTCTAGCCTGGTACATTATATTTTTAAAACACCATTGTAAATCATTATCTTGGCCATTGCATCTGCTCCTCAGTAAAAGACAATCAATGCAGCCTTTGGTGCTCCTGGAAATAAGCACAGATCTCTTACAGTCCAGATAAACTACTGCCATACATGGATTTATGACCATAATATCATCTTTTTTTAGTTGATACCAGGAACTGAACTCAGTACCTCGAGCTTGCCCGGCAAGCATTGCACTGCTGAACTATATCCCTAACCCTAAAATCCTTCTTAAAATATATAATTCAGATCTATTTTCTCAATTCCCTGTATAAAAATACCACATCATTTTTTTATCCATTCCTTGATTGATGGACACTTGGGTTGTTTTCAAGATCTGGCTATTACAGATTGTGCTGCTATAAATATAAATATAAATATAAATATAAATATAAATATAAATATAAATATAAATATATAATCACTGTGGTATAGTGTTTCCAGTTCTTCTATGGAATGCCCAGACGCAAGATAAGTGAATCAAATAGAATCTCTAAACCTAGCTTTTTGAGGAAGCCCCACACTGATTTTTACAGTGGTTTCACCAGTCCCAATATCCAGTGACCACTACACTGACACGTAATACTATATATCCTCTGTGAATGAATTGCAGATGTAGTAATAGCTTCTGTCTTTGTTCTTGGCCTAGAAATACTGAATCCACTGAGAGCTGTGGGTGTTTGAGGCAAAAAGGGAAAGAATTTCTTTGCATAAAATAGTGATAGTTGATAGATTGGATTTCATTCTTCCTCCCAAAATGACAGGGTTCAGTGAGTGGAGGGATTTCTAAGTTATTTCCAGGACAAAGAACTTCTGTAACCTTGGCCCCAATGGGTTGTCATTCAGAAAATCCATCACAAAGCAGCAGAAACTTCTGTCAAGTGTGACATAGTTTGGATTTTACTTGCCATAGAAAGTCACCTCCAGCCGAGTAAAGAGCTCTGGATGATATAACAAAGATTTACCAGTAAGGACAACTCACAAGGCAATCTGTATTTACTTCATGGGACACAGTTGCAATCTTGGGAGCGAGGTGGGGTTTGATTCACGATTGTTTACATCTTCCAGGAAGATGCAATATATGCTGCATTTATGTTTAAAATTGAACAATCTTGAGTTGTATGAAGCTGTCTGAAAGTAATTAACAAATGAAACATGGTTTATGTGCGGTGGTGGTTAAAGATTTTTTCTTTGGATGATTATTTATTAAGCACATACTCTGTGCTAAGCACAGTGTCAGTTTTCTGAAATAATATTATTACACTTGTTTCAACCTGGATAAGCTCAGTTTATTTTAATAGTGAACTCTGGGAACTACAAAGTAATACTTCACTTTCTTATTCCTGAGTGAACTTTAAGAAGCAAAGACAGTGCCCATAGTATTTTAATACAAATTAATTTTCTGCAGTAACATTTAATTGTTATTTGTTCTTTCCAATTTAATTGAGTCTGAATTTTCAAAATCATTTACACTACATCATGTTGTTTTCTTTGTTTCAGATCTCTCATGAGTTAACATATATAGACAATTATTGTGTTCCATGTAAGCGTTTGAACAGAAAAAATGTTTTTGGTACTGAAATGACAGTTAGTCTCATAATACACAGTAGACACAAAATCTAGGGAACATACACACACACACACATATACACACACATACACATTAATCTGCAAATCAGTTGCACTTAACAGTGTCAAAAATAAGTATGTACTCAATCACTTTACCTTCTAGGAAATATGTCTTAAATCCTAATATACCGACATTTGTTACTTAGCAATCAGTTGCAAAATTTCATGTATTTTTTTTACTTCTTCTTTTTCTACTGAATGAGAGACAAAAACCCATATACACCTGAGGAATTTTCTATGGCATACAGTGCTTGATATTGTATTAAAACTTGGATTGAAATAAACAAATGTCTTTGTAGGTTTACCTTCAGGTATGTAACTATGTTCATAAGAGAAAAAACTTTCTGTATTGGCTAACTACAGTGTTGGGGTCTGTACCTAGACTTGCAATCCCCCAAAGGGATGCACGGTGAAGGTGGAAGGAATGAAATCAGCTGCATTACCTTTAGGGCTTCAGCAAGAGTGAAATCCTGGGCAGATCCACTCTCCAGCAAGCCCACTGACGCTAGGCAGCCCGT
>PVJX010009230.1:0-61877 GCA_004027295.1 Dolichotis patagonum
AAGAAAGAAAGAAAGGAAGGAAGGAAGGAAGGAAGGAAGGAAGAAAGAAAGAAGTTTAACCCAAGGAAGAGCCTTTCCTAGCATCTCCAAGTTATTAAATTTGCACTGAAGCAGCAGCTTCTAAAATACATAAAACAGCAACTAACTCAAGTCTTGTCCATATGCAAACTAAAACAATATTCAATCAATGTAAATCAGCCTCTTATTTCAGAGTCTCTGCAAGCCATCTTTACTTACTAAGTGTCCACACCAGACTTCTCTGCTGGAACTCACCTGCAGATGAAAGTAAAGATACCGGTTTGTGTCCAAGAGCTCTGGGTGGAGGCTGTTGATCAAGGCGATGGCCTCCTGAATCTGACCCTTCAAAATCATCTCCCGAATCTTGATCCGTTCATCAAGTGTTTCTAGATCCACACTTGGTTCAATTCCAGATTCCATTCGAAATTTTTCTGCTGCTTCCTTAAAGCCCTCTAAAAATAAAAACTATTCTCACTGGTAGGAGAGGTGGAGGTAATTATCACAATCTTTGTATCTCTAGAAAGCCCAAGTGCCTCTATAAATCCCAGTATCAACCTCTTTGTTACAAACTTGTTTGCTGTGATTTACAGGGTAAGCCCTCAAAACACAGGAAAAGGTGACTGTACTTTTTTCCTTTCCACTCCACCCAAAGGGCCCTAAACTACCAGCCGGAGGTTAGAATGACTGCTAATGCAGTGTCAGTGTGAGCATCCGGAAGAAGGCTGGGATTATAGGACTGGATGCCAGAGCTGAGGTCTGGCTCCAGATGATGCAGACAAACTAGATGTGCCTTCTCAGGACTGCTGCACCTCCCATGGTCTTCACCTGCAGTGGCCTGGTGACTCCCTGGCTGGCACAGTATAAAGCCTGTGACTCTTTCCAATATCAAAGCATGTATCTCCTTTCTCCCACCACAACTACAGGACTACACTTACTCATCGCCTTCCTAAACAATCTTCACAGACATTAATTTGGTATGGTGGACTGAGCATTAACAGAAGGTTTCTTCATCTTGCGCTTTTTGGAAACACCTACATTTTCTCACCAGAGCTAACAGTGAACTTCTTCCTCCCAGCAGGAGGAGGAGGAGGAAGGGTCTGAAAGCTGTTTTCTTCTACACATTCCTGCCCTTTCCCCCTTCCCTCTTTTAGGGTGAGCATACCTGGAAAGAGGCCACTACACTTAATCAGTCTGGCCAGAAGATACAAATTATTTGGTCTTTACATGCATTTCAGAACAATCTCAATGATTTTGTCAAAGGCCAAGAAACAGGTTTTACCTTAGGTCTCAGAGACCTGGGATAATTATTTTACCTTCAGAAAAGGCTACCTTTAACGTGATAATTTATGAATCTGTCAAGTTAGCACTTTTGGGGGGGGGTACAGGGAATTGAACTCACAACCTCACGCTTCCAGGCAGGTGCTGTGCCACTGAGCTGTATCTCCAGTCCAGCACTGTTTTTATAATGGGCAAATGCAATATAGCTTTATCATCTAGCTTAAGCAGTAGAGCACCACTTGGACAGAAAGGAAGAACTCTGTTCAAGCACTGGCATCTTTATTTTTCTGGCAAGCTGTTACCTGTGACCAGGTAGTTCATGATGAGACGATTCATGTCTGCTCGCTGGACATGTAAGTTATTGAGCTTTTCCATCCACTCATCTTTTGTAATTTCATCAGGCTTTTCTGCATAACTCATTCTGATTTATTTCTAAAGGAAAATATAATAATTGGTTGAGAATTTTATTCCCATCATGATCACTTAAGAAAGTAAACACAGCCAGTTTAGTTAGAAACGAGAAACTATATATGTGCTAATACCTACTCCCAAAATGTAAATACTATATGCTGCAACATATAACAATTAAAAAAGAAGGGACAGAAAGGGAAGATACTTTTAATCTTGAAAATAGCACAAAGGGCCTGAGATCCAAAGATATATTTGAGCAACACCAGCAAGGCTGGACTGCATGCACTCCAACCTTGTAGGATATGCAACAAAGAAACTAAAGGTCTTAGAACTAAGCAGTTAAGAGGTTGGCTAGAGTTAGAAGGAGAAAGACCTTACAAATCCAGGGAGGCATTACGGTTCCCTGCTGAGTGTGAAAGGCCACCAGTGCAGAGTTAAAAGCTAAACTGCAAGCCATGACATTTGATAAAGGAGGCAATCCTATGTCACCAGACTGACAAAAATTAAGAAACCTGACAACGCTAAGTATTAAAGAAGATATGGAGTCAAGTATTCTCTGTAAAGCTGCACAACTCAATCATTCCAGTCCCGCTAAATCTACATCCTGGAAAAACTCACCAGAGTGCACAAAACATAAACAACTCAGCTCACAGAAGTATTACATGGGTGGACAAAAGACAGGAAAGCCATTCATACCAGTGTGCACTCGACAAAGGCATGGACAGAAAAACTGCGGCACACAGAACCTGCATCTCCAAGTCTTGGGACAGGTGCGTTCTGGTATTCATAACTTTTCAGACTGTGCACAAGTGACGTGGCCAAAACTTCCAATACATTTTAGGACAGCCTCTCTAATATATGGGCCGGCACTCCATAATCACAGCTACTATGTCTTCACTGAAATGTGTTTGTGTTTGCACTAAGTGCAAGGGAGGATATTAGACTGCTAAGTCTGGTTTTGTTACCAAGTAGGTTAAAAAAAAAAACAGTAACAACTTTTGGTTTCAGAGATACTCAGATTTGAGAAGTGATTGTGGTTGTGATACACTATGAAATAAAGCAGTTAAAAATGAACCAGATCACACAGAATCACATGGATAACTCATAAAATGATATTGAAGTTAAAGCAGAGGTCCAAGTGTGGCATGAGTTTTCAAACGAGCAAATACAAGAAAAATGACATAGTATGTGTCTTAACAATAAATACCTGTGACAAAACTGTTTTTGTTCTGTACTTTTAAGTAAAGGCATGAAATCTGACACTGGGAGGTGGTTACCTGTGGGAAGAGGGAGGAAAGGTGGAGGTCACAGGGACAGCTGTGCCAGCTCCAGCAGCACTAGCTGGCCCCTCCCTGGAGATGGGTGCTAAGGCACCACTGCTTGCTGTTGTCACACTCTGTCATTTACATATACGTTGTGGATATTTGTACATAGCACAGTATGAACTAATTTGCTTCAACAAATTAAAACAATTAAAAGTTGGTTCTGGTTTCCTGACAATGGGATAAAGGTTAGGTGGCAAGAGCTGAGCCATGTCCAGCAAGGAGACACCCCAGTGAGACAGCAAAGCAGAAGAAATCTCAACTATCCCACGTTAAGAAGCTGTGGCTGCAGAGTCAATGGCTGCTGCTGGATGGGATGTTGAAAGGATAGAAGAAAGAAAAGAATTGAGGACAATCAGAGATCAGAGGTTTCAAGCTTGAGGCGTTGGAGGTTGGGACCACAAACAAAGAGGGAAGGCTGGAGCAGAACAGGTTGGAGAAGCAGAGCAAGTCAGGTATCTGAATGACAGGTCACCGGCTCCACACTAGGAACAATTAGGGCCCCTGCCACCACACAAGTTATTTAAAGCCAAGACTCCAACCAAGACCAGCTAGGGAGGGAGTGACACTACGGCGAGAAAAGGGGCCACATTAGTTGGGGGACATCAGAACTTGAGAGATCAGGCAAAGAGGGAGATGTCAGCAGCTGAAACTTTGCTCAAGTGCCACAAGGAAGGCGCGAGATAAAACGGGGCGGCGCTGTCACACGGACAGACACTTCTCCCACAGTCACAGGTTAACTGCAAAACTCACCAGATCAAACTCAATTTATAGATCACAGATAAGCTAAAGACCAATCTGCAAAGCACTCCCATCTAAGCACCTTCTTCTCCGTTTCCACGTTTCATTGGCAGTTACACTGGCGCCATTCGGGAACCTAAGTGAAGTTATCAAAAGCACTTCTGTTTTTCAGGACAGTGCAGCAGCCTCGAACTCCAGCAGTTAACACGGTCAACAGAGACAGATATTCTAATCAGTAACTAACGTCCTGCAGTTCAGTCTGCTTTAAGGCAGTTTTGTTATAAAAACCACTGTCACAGAGAAAGATGCACGCTTCCAATAACTTAACCCCGTGCTGCCCGAGGTCCACCCTAGCCGCAAATTTTGGTCTCTAGCCCGCATCGGGTAAGCGAGGCCGCGCTGGGTAGAAGAGGACAGCAAGAAACCCAAGTCCGGGCAGCTCACGCCTCTGACCTGTAAGCCCCCAGTGCAGGCAGCGCGGCCGGACGCCGGCCTCCAGCCCCAGCTCCTGACTCCACACCGCCAACCCCAGATCCCTGGGCCTCGACCTCCGGCCCCCAATCTGCAGCGCAAGCAACCTGGTCGGGCACCGGACCCCGACCCTTAACCTCCGGCCTCCGACTCCCAGACCCCGGCCTGTCGCCGAGTCCTACAGAGCCGCTCGGCCTAGCCGCCAGAGCCTGCCGCGGCCATCTTACCGTGCCGATCCCGCCTCCCGCGCAACGCGCTATGGGCGGCGGGGACTCCACGGCCGCTCCCGGGGCCGGGGAGGGGCGGCGGCGGCAGGCGCCAAGCAGAGGGAGGCGGAGGCAGGAACCGCGGTCGAAGCAGGGGCGGGGCGGGGAGCGTGAGGGCAGATACTCTGATGGCCGTCCCTCAGCCACCTCTCGCGAGATAACAAGATCGTAAGCTGGCAGCCAATAGATCGCTCTCGCAAGGAGGCGGGACAGGCAATCATCGGAAGCTAGTGTTTCAAACTTCCGTTCTTGCGCACCACTTCCCGGCGGCACCCTCGCTCTACGGGTTGGCGCGAGAGTCAAAAGAAGGCGGCCGCCTTTGCGCAAGATGGCCGCCGTGAAGGCGTCGGAGTGCAGAGCGTTCGTGTTGGAATGGCGACGTCTAGACTAAATCCGAGACAAAGGTCCCAGCTTTTTTAGCGTCTTTTGTGTGAGACCATAAGGGATAAGACGGGGCGGGAAGGTGCCGATGCCTGAGACGAGGAGGGCGTCTTCCGGCTGGCGGCCTGCCAGGCTCGCGTCCCAGAAGCCTGAGGAAGGCCACTGGGCGAGAGCTCTCCCTTCCGTGGGTGGAAGCAAATTTCTCCGGGTTTGGTTGGCGGAAGATACCCAGCGCGTCCTCGCTCGAGCCCAGAGCAGTAATCAGAATGGCCATGCATAGGGCCCCCCACCCCGGCCGCGATCGAGAAAGGACAGAAGGACTTAGGCTGTGGAGCGGGTCTTGGTGGCCGTCGGATCGCTCAGGGCTGAGGGTGCTGGATCGAGCAGGAGAAGGCCTGGGAGGAGGTGATAATTAGATATTTATTGGCTTGCTATTGTCTGCTTGAGAAGAATGCAACTCCGTCATTACACAGCGTGTTTGTAATGTTAAGAAATTTAAAAATGCTTCAGGAAGAAATGTTTAGAAGTTGGGGTGAGGTGGTTTAGTGGTTTAGCATGATAGTTTAAAAGTAAAACGAGTCTTCAGAAAGCGAAGTCGGACTTTTCCTCAGAGAAAGTAAGTCTCATTAAGGGGGTAGGTTGGGCAGTGACGACTAGTGGTGTATATTTTTCCACTAATTTGATGAGTTAAATCTGCAACTCCAGAGTTCTGAAACAAAGCCTGTTTAAACGCAGATGCAGTACAATCAGTAGAGACATCTTTTGTACTGCTTAATCCTGGGTAAACAGCTGCCTTATTGCAACTTGAAAAGTGTGCAAGGGGCCACCCTAGGGGAAAGCTTGAAGCTTGAGGGAATGACCTACTCTCAAGAGGCGTTGGCAGTATCTCCTCTTTCCTCCTCATCCTGCCTAGACACTGGCCTGTGTTTAGTATTTCCCGGTTTCTTAATCCTGAGGCTACTGTCTATTCCTTGGGTTGCCACAGTGTCTTCCTAACCCATGTTCCTCTGAGAGGTCTTGCCAGGTGCCTTATAAAGCCACCACCGACAGGATGATCTCTTCCTCTTCATCTCTGACTTCTCAGCACCCTTCAGCGCTCTCCAGTTGCCTACTTAACATGAGTGCAGCTAAAGTCTCACCTCTATCGTTATCACTCTTGTCTATTCCAATCATCTCTATCCTCTGTGACTCTCTATGCATTAAGCTTTCTTATCTCTGGGCCTAACCTGGTGGGCCCTATATAAGACACTTCCCTCAGCTGCTCAAGGAGATGGAGCTTCCTTGGTAAATATTCCTAAATAAAGCAGGATATAGTGCTTTTTTCTGTGCTCACCTGGTATCTTAAAACTCTACGTTTATAACCCTTTCCACCTTATCCCTTGTCACAGATGCCTAATAGTAAGGCATGATTCACCATGAAAGTGTAAGCTTACTGAGGACCTACCAGGTCCTCAGGAAGGACCTTGGCTACCTTGGCTACCCAGGTAGCCAAGGACCTACCTGGCTATAGCTGAGGCATCCAGCACATAGTAGGAGCTTGATATAAATATGTTGAGTAGTTGAAGGAATAAATGAACAGTACTTAAGGCCTTAACCAGAAGCAGCAGTAGCAAGAACAAAAAAGGAGACCTCCAGTTAGGTGGTAAATGAGCAATCCATATGGGAATAAAGGGAGAGAAGTCTAGAATCAGGCTCACATGTGGAACCTGGCTGGTCAGGTGGTGGTGTCCTCTCAGGGGAATGATCATGGTGAATGAGGAGGTGGAACAAGGGGAGGGAAAGGATTCCATGTGGGCCATGTTGAATTTGAAGTGCTTACAGGGTATGTCTAAACCTCAAAGGAAAGAGCATAGCTGAAACTGAGAGTTGATGAATACATTTAGAGAGACCTAGAAATAAGGAGCGGATTAAGTCTAGAACTAAGAAGAATGGCAATACATGGTCTCTAAGGAAGAGGAAGAGGTTGCCTATTGCAGCAGAGAATTGGTCAGAGAGCTCTGCAGAGAACCCAGGGGCTTAGAAGGCTCTTCCCAAAGTGTTAGGGTGTAGAATTTCAAGAAGCTGTGACTAGGGGTGTCATGCCAGCAGGAAGGTTCAGGGGATGGTCAGCAAAATTGGCATTTGAGGTGTTGGTAATAGGGCAATGAGTTGAGTGACAAGGTAGGAATGAGAAAAGTTCAGTTGAATGAGTAGGGGTGAGGTGAAGGGGCCATGCAACAGATGTGGAGAAAAGGGATTGCATGAAGCACTCACAGGGTAGGTGAGGAGGATGAGGGCCATTTCTAGAGCTCTTGCTTGTGCATTTGGATTTATAGGGTAGGCACATTCACTAAATAGGAAACATCAGAGAAGGACCTGGATTTGCAGGGAATATCAGAAATGGTGAGCTCATTTTTGCATGTGTTAGATTTTAAGTGCACTTGAGACATACAAATGGTGTCAGGAACTGGCAAATGGATGGATCATGATCCAGATAGGGGAAAAAGTAACCACAGCCAGGTGTATTTGAAGTCTCCTTGGAGGGGTTTGTAGCAAAGAGAAAAGAGATGAGTGGGTCCAGAGACAGGCCACACTGGTTACCCTCCAGGCTGACCAGGATGTTAGTGTGGTGGGTACATCAGCTGGCTGAGCTTGTGCAGGAGGTGGGCCTGTGGCAGAGTTTTTAAAATGGGATGGACATTTTGAGAATAAAACAGTGCTTCCAATATTCAGATTATAGAATGTGGAAATACCAGTGCGTCAACCATGTTTTATGGAATCCTGTGCTTTTGGTGGATGGTGCTCTCCAAATCCAAAAGATGAACCTGTATTCTCCAGTGTCCCTGACTTTCAAAGAGACGTGGCCAAGCCATTAGCATTAATAGGTAGTAAACATCTATATGGCAATCTTCACTGACTTAGCTTTTTATTGTTTTAAAATTTCTTAGTAAAGATATTGGGAGGATTTTATTGCTACTTAGTTCTGCCAAATAAATTTTGTTGATTGGGTAAGGATAATATTTTCTGTTCTTTTTTTAAACCTTTAACTCCCACTGAAGTTGGAACAAAAGCCTGTCCATCCTGTTAGCTGAAACAGTGGGGGAGTGGTGGGCCAGTAGGGAATCCCAGACAGACACCCCTTGGAGTAGCAGTTGCTTGGCAGTCAGCAGTCAGCAGTCAGCAGGCTGTTCAGATGTGGTTTTATAATGAGTTTGGTTGCCTGCTTCAGACCTAGCTGGTCAGGATTTGGATGATGACTTGATCTTTCCATTTAAAATTAACAACGTAATGTATTTCACACACACACTATGTGCAGTTGTATCAGTTTGTGTCTTAAAGAATTTTTTTTGCTTAAGTGTAGCTTTGTGACCAGATACCTGACTGGGAAGTAGAAGCGCTGAGTGGAGACAAGGCAGAGTTTGTTTTGTTTGCTATTGACCTTTTTTTTTTTTCTTTTTAACTCTCTCCCTTTTACTTTGTTTTCACTTCCGTTGGGTTTGGTTTTTGCAGTGCTAAGGATGGAACCCAGGGCCTTGCACATGCTAAGCAAATGCTCTACCACTGAGTTGCACCCTGGCCCCACTTTTTTTCCCCTCATTTATTCTTTAAATGTTTAAATGCTTCTTGTGGGCCTGGGATATAGTTCAGTGGCACAGTGCCTGCCTGGCAAGCGCAGGTCCTGAGTTCGATTCCCAGTGTGTGTATATGTATATATAGAGAGAGTTGGTTTTTTTTAAACTGGAAGGAAAGAAACTTGTATGTTTAATATTTCTCTGCACAACCACAAAAGGCACCATCACTGCCTTCCTACCTCCCATACGTAGATTTGCACTGATCTTGTTTCTCCTGTGGACATACTAGTTTCTAAATTTTAGAAGCAGTTGGTTTAATTTGGGACTGAAAAAGATGCTGGTATAGGAGGGGTAGTTTATCCAGGCATGATGGTACACACCTGTAATCCCAGTGCTCAAGAGGCTGAGGCAGGAGGATCACCAGGATTTGGGGCCATCCTAGGCTATATAGTGAGTTCAAGGCCAGCCTGGACTGCATAGTAAGACCCTGTCTCACAAACGAGCAAACAAATAAAGGAAGAGTGATGTATGGGCATTGCTTTTGTGGGATTTCAGAATAAAACTGAAGTTCCCTTTTAGGTGCCCTCTGGATTCCCTTGCAGCTGAACCTCTTTTTTGTCCTGCTAGTATTTCCTTCAAATAGACTCCTTTCACTTTTGCTGTTTGTTTTTTGAGCTGAGCAAGAACAGGAATTTGTGCAATACAAGTTGAATGTACCTTTCCCCAAAATGCTTAGGACCATAAGTGTGTTGGATTTCAGATATTTTCAGATTTTGGAATGCTTGCACTTATATAATGAGATATTCTGCAGAAGGGGCACACAAAATTCATTTATGTTTCATACATATCTTATGTATGTAGACCAAAGGTAATTTTATGTAATATTTTTAGTGTAGTTACACCTAGCAATCCATCACATGAGGTCAACTGGAATTTATTTATTTATTTATTTATTTATTTATTTATGGTCTTTTTGAGACAGGGCCTCCCTATGCAATTCAAGCTGGCCTTGAACTCACTTTGTAGCCCAGGCTGGTCTTGAACTTGTAATGATCCTCCTGCCTCAGCCTCCAAAATGCTGAGATTACAGGTGTGTGTCATCATACCTGGCTGGGTCAATTGGTATTTCATGTCTGAGCTCAGAAAGTTTCAAATTTTGAAGCATTTTTGGTTTCACATTAGGAATGCTCTATCTGTATTCCTATTCCAGAAAAATCCTAATTCTGGAAGATCACAGTGCTGTATTTTCATTTGAGGAGAAAAGCCGTTTACTTGTAGACTGTAACCGTAGAGGCCCACGCTCTAGGGGCCTTGTGGCTGTGGGCGCTGCCTCCTGTGTCCAGGACTTAAAGTTGGTTGCCTTGTAGGAAGTCCTATGTTTTGAGCCCACCAGCAGGATTAGCCAGTGTGAATTTGTGTCTCCCTTTCTCTCTGTCACACTGTGGTGTCATGAGCCTGTAAGAGCAAATGTCTTGTTCTTAAACTGTTTGTTACACTGTGAAAGGTATTTCTTTGGCTTACATGATTGATCCTTTAAAGACTGTTAAGAGGTAAAACCAATCAAATAGGAAATAATTTTGTATGCCTTTCACTTATTAAAAGAGTACTTTCTTTTGAAGTTCACTTTATTTACTTTTCACTGAACTTTAAAGGAAAACTTCCAGAGTAACACAAAACATTACCAGCTAGGAATAATAAGCATGGTTCCATATTACTGTGATTTATGATAGCAGAGGATATAAAAACACTTCGACATACTCTCTGTAAGGATCTGTGGAAAATGTAGAACTGAGAATAACACATCTGAACTCAGCTCCCCCATTAAGTGTAGTTCTTTTTGCCTTGTTCATAGATGGCCTGAGTCCCTAGCTGCCTCTTCTTGAGTTACTACAGAAGCCAGTGTGTCCAAAGGTCCAGTCCTTGGCTTTCTAATTAAGTCATAGCACAGATAATGTTGTTCAAATGCCAGCTACAGGATGTATTATTTAGTATGGCCCTGATGGAGGCCATTCCCTTCTCCCATCTGTTTCCTTTTCCTTTCCTATTCTTTTGTTAAAAAACAAAGTAGGAATTTTTCAGTTGCTACTTGAAACATCTGACAGCATTACAAGCAGCAGCTGGTTTTCCATAGGCTTTTGGGGCTGCAGCACAAATTTTTAAGTTAATTCTCAATTTTCCCCTAATTTTTTTCTTTTCTATGCTGGTTGTCCCCTGGTCTTAGCCACTGCACCCTGCTACCTCGAGTTGGTTTTATCAAAACCATATCTAGCCAGACCAGTGACATCCTTGAAGTTGCTTTCTTGCTCTGCTTGACTAAGTGGCACACAGGTAGTGTTTCCCCTGGCTGTGACTAGTGACCGCATTACTTGAGAGTGGGCCAAAGATGAGTGCTTTGCTACATTTAGCGTTGAGAAGCAGCAGCCAGTGTGACTACAGTGTGACTACAGCTGACTGCTCTGTGGATGTAGATTCATAAGTTAATTTCTGAGGCAGGGAGTGTAGTTCAGTGCTTTAGGTGCTTTAGCAGATGAGTGAAACTAAATAAAGTTAGCAGGTCTTAACACGATGAGAAAGCAATGAACATTAATAATTTCCTGAAAACGAAGTAGTGTTTAAGAAAATGCAGTTGGGTCCTCCGTTTTCATGTTCTGCTGTGGAAATGGTTAGAACAGCCCAGCATGGTGGTGATTACCTGTAACTCCAGCACGTGAGAGCCTGAGGCAGGAGGAGCCCTTGGCTCGAGGCCAGCCTGGACTACAGTCCAGACTTTGTCCCATTAAAAGGAAAAAACCAGGAAAAACACATCTGTACTGGTCGTGTACAAACGTTTTTCTTGTCTCTGTTTCCTAAACACAGCGGTAGCGTTTGGTATTGTGAGACATCTACAAACACTTGGGAGGCTGGGGTGGGTCCTGCGTGGATGCAGAACTGTTCTGTGCAAGAGACCGGTTCTGGTATCCGTGGATGTCCTGGCCCCAATCTTGCTTGGCCACGCGGAGGGGCTGCTGCTCCAGGCTCGTCTCTCCCTGGGAATCCAGTCTGTCCTAGGGAAGGGAGGTCGGAAATTACCAGTCCGCGAACCTATTGGAGGTCACCGACTAAGGGGGCGCAGGCAGGCAAGGGCTGGCCCCGCGCTGTCCTCGCCTGCGGGTGTTTCGAGGAGCCCTGCCAGCTTCTTCCGACTAGTGGAGGCCTGGAAGGAGGGGCCGAGAGCCCGCCCCATCTCAGCTGACTTGAGCCTCCGCGGCTCCCTTCGAGGGCTAGAAGTGCAGTAGGTGGGGCACCGGGCGCCACGCCCCTCTCCTGCGGAAGCTTTGCAAAAGCCGTCCGTGCTGTTTCTGTGCTGGCTTTTGCGTTTGCGATCCGCAGTTAGCGCGACAGTTTCCAGCAAGCGCGTTTAGCGCCGGCCGGTTTTAAAGGATTGTGGGGCGCTCGAATTACGCTTTCGAGCTCCTCGGCACCTGGCAGCCACCCCCTCCCCGTTTCGCGTTGTGGCTGCTTGGAATGGGGTTTTGTCTGTAGATCAGGGCATTTAGGGAAGACTATTTTGAGACAACTGGAGGTGATTCGTTTGTCCTCTAGGACTCACTTTTAAAACGTTTGGTTAGGAGGGCATATTCTTGGCTACCCCAGGTAAACGAGGATGAGCCAAGACAAGCGAACAGCCGAGAGCTCAGCCTACCCCCCCCCCCAACCAGGAGCCCAGTGGGGGCCCTGGCAGAGAGGGTCAGACCAGAAACCCCACCTCCACCCTCCACCCCCTGCCTGGCTGGGTGAGTGAGCCGGGGAGCCTGCAGGACTCCGAGTTTCTGAGTTTCTGCCTTCTCTCCGCTGTGTTTGCATTTTCTGTGCTTCCTTCTGTTCCTTTAGTGCCTTTGTCTCTGAACCCCCGGTGAAACTATACCGCAGGATTTATTTATTTTATTTTATTTTTTTTTGTACCAGGGATCGAACTCACGACCTCGTGCTTGCCAGGCAGGCACTTAAGCCACTGAGCTAAATCCCCAGCCCTAACAGGATTTTTTAAAAAAAATCTTCATTTTAAGACCATGAGGACTGGGGTACTGAGTTGGAGCGCTTGCTTAGTAAGTGTGAAATCTTGGGTTCAATACCCAGTACCAGGGAAAAAAATCTTTAAAAGCACTTGGCAGACCTCCCCTCATCGCTCCAGTGCCCTTTGCAGGGAGGCCTGTGTACCCAAGTCTTCCTCCCATGTGAACCCCCACTGCCTGTGCAAGCTGGTTTCAGCCCCTTTTCCGGATGCTAACAGCTCCCCACTCCCAATACACATCTGACGGCAGAAACCCTTCTGCCTGAACCGGAGGGCAAGGACAAGGGGGAGTGTGGGCTTCTCCCTGCCAGATTCCAGTAAGGCGGTCCTGTAGTGGAAAGCAGCCTCCTACCACAGCTACATGCATTTTCAGAAAATACTAGCCTTGTAGTCTTGGGGTGTGTTGACTGGAAAGCACACCTGCCCAAGTCCCCTGTTCATGGAAGTATCAGCAGCCTCTGCAGTGCGGGTACAAATTGGCTGAGCAAATTCGCTTTGCTCTTGGGGAAGGGCTAAAACCAGACGCCAGAGGATTCCTTCTTCCAAGAAACGTGTCGTGCACAGATGTAGAAGCAGGGGCCTGCAGGAGCACGTAATTAGCAAAACCCGTCTGCTCAGGGCAAGTGGCCAATGAACACGGCATCTCAAGGTGCCAACTGCCCCTCCCCGTGTTTCCTGAGCTATTTGGGACAGAGGTAATGGCGTGATGGCGCGCACACTGCTTGTTTAGCGCTGAGCAAACTGAAGGAAAGCCAAGTGGAAGGTAGCCTACCGACCAGGCCTCACAGTGCTGCCAGGTGGTAAATGTCTGGTGGACCCCACCCCCATGGGGAACTCGGGGTCGCAGCGGAGCGGGCTGGCTGTGTTAGCCCCCACGCCTTGCAGCAAGATACACCAGGGTAGTTCCACGTGGGGAGCGGACTTGGTGGGGGAGACAGGATTTGTTTCTGGTACAATACAGTCTAAAAGTCTAGGGAGAACTCTGACGGCTGGACGCCCCTCGCTCCGCGTTTGCCCGACTGCAGTGAAAGGGGAGTGAAAAGCGGGGCCTGCAGAAGGGAACGCTAGGCCTCTCCTTCTGAAGCTCTGCACCACTGCCTCTGGCGCAGTGTTCACCCGGAGTGCCATTCCTACCGGCGCAAAGTGTTTAGATGTGAAGCACAGCCAGCGTGCAATCCCTGCGGCGGCCCCCGGGGGGCGTCTACCCCGCCTGGGTGGTTCGGAGGAATCCCCGCGAAGCTTCCATCCCTGACTTTAACCTCCAGGGTCAGGAATGCTTGACCCGGATGCGGGAAGCAATCAAGTTTAAGTGTAGGGCAAAGCGGACTCCGATAGTATGCCCAGGGCGCAGGTGTGGGCGACGGGAGCATGCGCGCGGGGCGCGGGGCGGCTGCGTGCTGAGCGGCCGTCTGTCCCAGCCCTTCGGCTGGTGGCAAAGCCTGCCTCTCTAGCCTCTCGGCAGCTCGGTGGCCGGCCTCCGCCTGCCGCGTGAGGGCGCCGCTCTAGCCAACGGCGTCTCACTCGCCTCAGCCCGTCGCGCGGCTAACCGCTCTATACCTCCGCGGCTCAGGAAATGGCTGCGGGACTGTGGGGGCCCACGGTGAGTGCTCCCAGGCGCGGCAGAGAGGCGGGCGCCGCGCGGCCGTGCTCGGGAGCGGGGCGGGGCCGGCTATGAGCTGGGTGGATGGGGACGGATTCCGCGCACCGCCGCTCCCGCCAAGAAGATGGCGGCCGTGGGGCGGCGGGTGCGGCCTGGAACGCGGGCGGCGGCCGGCGTTCTCCAGGGCGGGGGTCGCGGCCTGCGTGTTTTGGGTAGGTGGCCGGTGCTGGCGTCGGCGCGCTCAGCAGAAGAGCTCGGGTTGGACGGCAGCGCGCCCGGTTTCCGCTGAATCACGGCCTGGTGTTGGGTCGGCGTTCTCGTAACGTTTGTCCCCAGCCCTGGACGCAGAGAGGTGGCTCCGAGCCGCGACGCTGCGGGGGCAGGGCCGCGTGCGCCGGGGCCACCGCGCGGCCCGCGGCAGGGCGGGCGAGGAGTCTCCTGGGGAGGGAGGCCTACGCCAGGTCCCTCTTCAAACGTATTTTGCCAGCTCGCCCATCCTAGAGCCTCAAGCTGTTCAGCCGCTCTTAGAATTGAGACTGTCAGTGTGATTGGGTCATTGTTTTCGCATTTGAAACCGAGCATAGGTGTCTTAGTAAGGTTGCGGAGGAGGACCCAGTCCCAGCTCCAGAGTGAGAATTTCAGCCCCGGATGTTACTCCGACCAGTCTCTTGCTCTCTTTTATCTTTCATTTTCTTCCAGTTTCCCTCCATAAGGCGTCCCTTATATTTTGTTTAAATTTTGGCGAACGAGTTGTGGTTTGATGAGGAGAAGAGGCACAAATTGGCGTCCCCGTTCGTGGCGGCACCTTCCTTCCTGGTGCGTTGGGGCTCACTAGCGCTTGCAGGGCTTTGTTTGGTTCCGGTGGCCCTTAAAGGCAAAGTGGAGTTGTCTTCCAGTGGGACTTGATTGGGACTGTGACTCACTTTCTGTTTGTCAGGTTCTGTTGTTGGTACGTCTGTCTAGGCCTTAGGGTACTAAATTCCCTGAGGGTTGGTGCTCTGCAGTCCAAAGATCATGCTTTGGACTGCAGAGCTTTTAACCGGACGTTTTACTTTGTGTTATGTGCTTGTGCAGTGTTGCCGTGTAACTTGCATTTGACTCTTGAAGAGCAAAGGTGAACGTGTTTACAGGCCTATTCTCTGTTGCCCTTGGGTCCCTGCACTGTGACCCATGTCTGAGGCCTTATTTTTCATATGCCTGGTGGACCCTCAAGTTCATTAGTTTTCTTTTAAGAGATCTCCACTTTGAATTTATTTAAATGGTAGGATCTCTTATGGATATGTGATGGTTGGTATCAAATGATATGCTAATTCAGTCATGAATGCTGTATTAGTCACAAAAGCCAACCTTAACATACATGTTCTTCAGGAGAGAAGGGAGTCAAAACAGTGTAATTGAGCTAATTTTGTCTGAGCACACATACTTGCCAGTGAGATAGACTTACTGCCCGGGCTTCATTTTACTTTAAGAAGTAATTTTGAGAGAAAGTTGTAAGATAAATTGAATAGGTGCTTGTACATAATTGTTAAGAAATGTGTAGCCATGACTATAAACATGACATTAGGCAGTAATTATCTTGTATGTAATTTATAGAGCAGATACTTCTGCTTCTCTTTTTTGGTGTCAAACTTAGGTGCTGGGGTTCTGTTTTTTCATATGCTGATAAAGGAGGTGATACAGCTTTATAAAAAGATAAATCAGTTGTTTCCAAGGTGAAGGCAACTTTAGTGTGTTTTAGTTACAGAGGTAACATGTATAGGAAATTTAAACAACATGTAAGAATAGAAACTAAAACCACCTGAAAAGAGCCCCCCACTGCAGCCGTTGATGTGTTGTAAACACAACTGTGTGTGGCTGAGGATGCTTAGAGAATGTGGCCTCTCCCTGTGCCTGTTGTCACAGTCTTGTGACTCAAGTGTTGCTGAACTCTCATGGCACTGAATATTGAGATGCATCATCCTTTAATTTAGGGATTATGGGATTCCATCGTGTGGGTATTTTTTTTCTTAAAGCTAGTCATGTGATGAACATTTGTTTGGGTTCATTTTGTCAGTTTTTGGGAAAACTTGGCTGTGCACACCCCATAAATTGGTGTTAAGTCAAAGGAAAGCAGTCCTGCCTCTGTGAGAGCAGGGATGACACTTGCTCACTTGCCTGTGCCCAGTGCTTATGGGGCTTTTGGTAAATGTTTGTCAAGGAATCTCACTTCTGAAGGGCCTTTTCTCCCAAACCCTTTCCACCATGCAGGGTTGTCATTTTTGGTGAGTGACATTGAACATTTCTTGTACACTTGGCAAGTGTGGTGCAGATTTGGTTCTTGAGCAAATAATTGTTTCAGAAAACCCTTAAGGAAATTGGCATTTTCCCATTTCACAAATAGGAAAGTGCAGCCCACTGGCTTTACCAGATTGCATGCAGCTGGAATTGGGAACTTAAAATCTGCCTTCTCACACATGGACTGAACCCTAACCTGTCTGGTTCACCAAGGAACCTTCCTAAGTCTAGGTGCAGGAAGGTCTCCCTTGGTGCTAGGATGTGCACTGCTGGCTGAGCAGGGGCAAGACCAGGCACCCAACCTGCACCAAGAGGACTTGTCCCCTAAGAAGCCTTGGGCCCTCATCCTCATGAGCAGCTTAGGCAGAACCTAGGACTCTGGATTTGTTAGGTTATAATTTTAAAACAACTGTTTTCTCTTTTATAGTAGGGACAAGTGTTTTGCTCTTTAGTAGAGAAGTGTCTTTTTTCCTTACTTGTTTCACTCATACTGTAATGATGAGTTTCAGGAAGTTGCTTCTTAAAGTGCATTGATTATCAAGTTCAGATGTATGGCTCTGTAGAAGTTGAAACAAAGCATGCTATTTGTGCCACAACTCCTTTGTCTTAAGCTTGGAACTTTTCGTCTTAAACCCCCACATCCAGCATCAAAGAAAACTGGCCTTAACCGTCCCTGGGAAGGGAAGAAGACTCCTGCTGATGTGCAAAGTTAATTCCTGACTTTCTGAGTTTTCAGGGTCCCTTAGGCTGTGGCTCAATCCTGAGGGTTCATAAGATGCAGCTCCACTTTGAAGAGCAAATGGTTAGAAAAGAGACTTAATCTGAATTTAGGTGACAGTCATTGAAGGCCCTCTCCCTGAGTAATCAAGTGCAACTGAAATAAGAAAGGCAGAGGCAGCTGGAAAAATGCAGCACTGAGACAGTTCTCATTACTGTGTGCGGGTCCTGACTGGATGAAAAGGGCTTTTTTTCTTAAGGGGCAGTCTTTTCAGGTTACATCTTTGGAACTCTCCTCCAGGACCTCTTTAGACTGCTGAAAACTCCTGGGGACCCCCAAAGAACTTTTGTTTATTTGGGGCATGTCTGTTGATACCATGTGGGCATAAAGATTCATTTACATTTTTTATCCATTTTAAATACTGTTTCTTAAAATAAGACCTTATGTATTCATATAAATAACATTTTATGGAAATTACTGTCCAAGTCTAAGAAGGCAACATTTATGTTTTTACAAACCTGTGTGTGGCTTAACTGACAACAGCTGGATTCTCACAGCTGTTCCCACTTAAAGTGGTACTATCATTTAGCTTCTGGAAAACTCAGGACTGATAGTGAAAGGAGCACATAATGTGGGAGTGGTGTGCAGATAGCTTTGATCTGTGGACCTGAAAGGGCTCTGGACCACTCTTTGAGAGCCACTGCACTGAATAATGATTAAAAATACTTTGTCGTTGTTGAAAAAATGAGGGTTTAAAAAAAGGATATGACTTTAAATACTCAGTAGATAACTTTTGTAAAGAGTAGGCAGTCTTTGAACTGTGTTTATTGGCTTCATCAAATTCTTGTCTTTTGGGAAAAATATAGAGTCAGTGTGAGTTGCTGCTACCAGTGAAGATGGTGTTCTAGTGCTGAGACTTTGATAGTAGGATTCAGGGTGAGACCAGGATTCCTTCTGTGACCTTTTATGGAAATTCCAGCCTGCGAATGGCCCTGGAATTGGGAGCACAAAATGGCACTTTGTACTTAGTGTGCAGTGTGCTTTCATGTATCAAAGAATCTCACTGGATTCCACCTATTGCAGCACTGCAAACAAGCTATGTACCAGGGTTGAGAATAGCTTGCATCTGGGGCTGTAGATCAGTTCAGGTCTCTGATGGGGCCAGCCAAGGAAAACAGGGGTGGGCCAGTTGCTAGGTGCTGGTAGGGACAGGGAGTCTCATCCATAATCAGCGCTGATGTCCTTGGAGCCCATGCACAGTGGACATAAAAGCATACAGTGGCAAGTAGGGAATGGGAGGGAGACTCCTGGATGATCCAAGTTACTAATGGCCTCGGGACATTTTGCACATTTTGCTTGTAGGGTTGTCCTCAGTGTCTACGGAGGGACCTTTTATGAGCATGTGAAGTAGTCACCCCAGAAACAGGTTAGGGACACCACATTTCTGGATGAGCACAACTACCTGAATACAGCAGTGATTCCTGAGGCTCAGGGGGGAATCTTCCATGAAGAGTAATAGTCACCCTGACCCAGGATCTTGGCATCTGTGGGATAATGTGGAAGAGACAGGAGAGCCCAGCATAGGTGGCCACTTTAGGAGATTGAAGTTTTAGAGGCCTCAAACGGGACCTGGCTAAGTCATCAGTTCACGGGTGTTTTTCTCTCACAAGTTTTGCTATCTGTCAATCAGTATGTTAGCTTTCTCATTGCTGGACCATGTATGTGATCCCCAAATCTTAAAGTAAGCTCATTTGGCTTACAGTCACAGAGTTTTCAGTCCATGGTTATCGGGCCCCTGGGCAGAAGTATCACAGTGTGGAAGGGCAAAGCCACTTAGTTTATGGTGGCCAGGAGCAGAGCAGAGAAAAGATCCCCAAAGAGAAAGAGACCAGGGACTAGATACAGACCCCAGTGGAAAGTCTCTCTGACAACCCATAAACACCCAGAAGTGAGCTGTACTAATCCTTTAGGTGGCTCCCAGGTCAAGTAGGTTGACAGTTAAGCTTAACTCTCACAAGCAGTAATAACTAAGAAGTTTAGATCAAATGAGATTATTAATAGGTTTATTTCTCCTCTGTTTTCTTTCTAAGAAGCTTGCTGTAGCCGAGCATGGTGGCGCATGCCTGTAGTGGCAGCACTTGGGAGGTTGAGGCAGGAGGATTGTTGCAAGTTCGAGTTTGGCTTGGGCTACAAAGGCAGCTCAGGGGCAGCCTGAACTGCATAGCAAGACTTTTGTCTCAAAAACAAAAACAAAAAAAACCCAGCTTGCTATATAACACTGTTGCTTCCCTAAAATAATTTTAATGACTATTAATTAAATAGTAAAACTTCAAATAAACATCTAAAGGAATTAAATGCAGTTTGTATAGTTGGGCAGATCTGTATGGCTACTAAATAGGCCCTTGGGTCTCCGTTTCCCTTTGGCTTAAACCTCCCAGCATGTGTGGATAAGCTTGGTTTTTGGTGTGGCAGACATGGGGTCTCTGGGAAGAGCAGAGCAACCTGTATAGCAGGTGTCCTGTGGGCCACAAGCAGCTGCTGCTGATGGCAACCATGTACACAGTTTGTGGCACTTCAGGAGATAGTGTTAAAAATTTTAGGACTATTCCTGTCAGTTTTGAATATCGTTTCAGGGGAAAATTAGTTTGAAAAATCTTATTTGGGCACCAAATAGGACAGCATATGCATTTAAGGCTGTTTTCCTAAGGTTGCCCATGGCATGGGTATAGAAACTTTATTATGGTTGTATTTAAAATGTCTTAGAGACTAATCACTAAGAAGTTAGTAGTCTCATCCAAGTGTGGTGGCACATACCTATGTTCCCAACAGCTCAGAAGCTTGAAGCAGGAGGATTACAAGGTAGAGACCAGCCTGGGCAGCTTATCAAGAATCTGCCTAGAAAGAAATGGGAGAGGGTGTAGATATAGCTCAGTGGTAGAGTGCCTGCCTAGCATGACCAAGGCTTTAGGTTCAATCCCTAGTACGTTTAAAAAAAAATCTGTAGTCTTTTTAACTTTCTGGAATCAGATGTCTTTAAATGGACATGATGCCGGGTGTGGTTCCAGATCACCATGAGTTCAAATCAGCCTGAACTTCGTAGTGAGACCCTATCTCAAAAGCATACAAAAATAAAGTAAATGGACATGATTCTATTACTTTACTTCCATCAATTAGAGTGGTAATAACTAAACTTTCAAATGTATAGTGATTGTAAAGTTATATATCACTAATACTTAAAGTTTCTAAAAAATAATATGTAACTGAAATTTTTGGAAGACATGTTTTACTTAGTTTTTTAAAAAATTCACTCTGGCAGCTGAGTCAGGGAATTTGAAGATTACTGTGGACAAGTGTTTGAAGTCTCTTGACATGCAACATAGGTGGTATTACTGCTTTGGGCATATCCAGTGTATTCTTAAAATAGTAGAAATAGCAGCCACAGTCCTCCAGGAGCATTCCATGCACCCCTTGATGTCCCCAAAACTGTCTCGAGCTAAGAGATCAAAACTTTCCACAATAATAGTCTAGCACAATAGCTCTTTCCACTGAGGTGATGTTTGCACACATGTGAACAGAGGTACTCTCTGCTCCTCCCAGGATGCACTTGGCCTTTAAAATACTGTGTGCCAGTTTCTCTTAAGAATGAATGTTCTTGATGAAACAGAAGTATTTGATTATATCTTAACTCTCAAATGTACACTTGATCTCTCTGAAGAAGTGACAAGTGCACCCAAAGTGCTTCAGCGGTCTCCGTGGGTCGACTTCCCTAGGAGGAGCCTTGGGAGCCGGGCCTAGGAGCTGAGCCAGCCATCTTCTTGAAAGAGCAGGCTCACTGCAGCTTTTAGCTCAGTATTTGGCAGGCATTTGCTCCAAAATGAATGTTGTGAGTCTCGAGAAAAGCAAGTACAGTACTTGTTAAGACAAAATTTGCACTTTGAATCAGAAATTAGAATTTTGGAAAAATTATATCTGCCACTTTGAGTCTAATAACTTCCCAATAGTTAAAGAGTAACTTGTGGTACAATCTGAGCTGACATTAACAAATGTATTTCTTTGCTATTTTCCTCTTAACACTCAGTGGACCAGTATTTTCTGAATGATGTACAAACATATATAAAAGGTACACTCAACATGCAAGGCAGACCATAGGGAGTTTTAATATAAGAAAATAAAAAGTTCATTGATCTAGTTTGAGATGCCGTGTTGCAGTTAACTTATAAAACTGTTATCTATGCTTTCAGTTTCCAAAGACATACCTGTGTAAGACTGGGCTTTCCATATATGTCAACCAGAGCCACACATGGTAGTAATAGAATGCAGAAGCACATATGAAAATTTAACTATATTAGAGATTTGCAAAATATAAAACAGCATCACTCTTTTTTTTGTTTGTTTGTTTTTTGTTTTTGGGGGGGTTGGTACCAGGGATCGAACTTATAACCTGGTGCTTGCCAGGCAGTTGCTTAGGGTACTGAGCTAAATCCCTGGCCCAACAGCACCACTTTTTTTTTTTTTTGGTACGGGGATTGAACTCACAACCTTGCAACCTTGTGCTTTGCCAGACAGGCGCTTAAGCCACTGAGGTAAATCCCCAGCCCAACAGCACCACTCTTAACATTCATTCATTCATTCATTCGCTTGCTTGCTTGTTTGGTGGTGGTAGTGTTGGGGATTGAACCTGGGCCTTCATACTCAGCTACATCACCAACTTTTTAAAATTTTTGTTTTGTGTCAAAGTCTCACCAAGTCTCTTAAGTTGCCTAAGCTGGGCTCAAACTTGTGATCCTCCCAGGATGCTGGGGCTGTAAAGTTCAAAGGATTTGTTTTTTAAATAGATAAATTATTTAATTCTTCAAATACCAATAGATACATCTCACCTAAATAAAAGCGCTTTGGGATTCTCAGACTCACTGCCTACCTTAGAGTCCTTTTTTTATTTTTTAAAACAGACTTGCTAAATTGCCCAGGCTAGCCTCTCTTTTGAGATCCTTCTGCCTCAAGCTTCCAGTTAGCTGGGATTAGAAGCCTGCACCAATGTACCCAGCCAGATTCTCAAATTTCAAGAATATGAAGGGTCCCAACACCAAGAGGTCTGAGACCTGCACTTTGAAAAGTATGATAGTGACACACTCTGTTGTTGGTGCATTTGTCAGCCATGCTGTTGGCATTAAGTCGTGGCAGGCACCGTTGGGAGCAGAGCTATTGAGAAATGTGGGTTTGTCTGTGTACGTTTTGTGACTAAGAGTTCACAGCATTATCTCTAATTCTAGTCAAGTAGGGACACTTTTTAGGTAGGAGGAAGTAATGTGCTTAGAAATGTTTTTCAAAACTTATACGTTCAGTACATTTGGGGTTAAACTATAGCTCATTCACTTTTCCAAGCACACAGAGGCCCATGTATGTCTTTCTACCTGGAGAGAAACTGGTACTACTATGATAAAGTTATAGTTTTGTGACCGCATTTCTCTTGTAATGTGCTGTGCAGTGTTTAGAATTACACATTCAGTTGTGTTAGAAACTTAGCACAATAGTTTCTTTTTGCCATATATATGTATTTTACTTTGGTTTTTGTTGGCTTTTTTTTGTTTTTTGAGATAAGAGTCTCATGTAAAGGCAGGCCTTGAACTGACTGTCACTCAAGCTGGCCTCGAATTCACAGCAATCTTCCTGCTTCAGCTGCCTAAGTGATTACACTTGCCAGGCAGTCGCTTAGGGTACTGAGCTAAATCCCTGGCCCAACAGCACCACTCTTTTTTTTTTTTTTTTTTTTGGTACCGGGGTTTACAAGACTCTGCCACCACACCTGGGAATATACCTGTTATTATTTCACAAGCTAACTAAAATTTCATTTGATACTTCTGTACTGGTGAAATCATAAAATGAAATTTTTGCAGACATAAATTGATCTTATCTGTTTCAAAAGTCCCGTCATTCTACTTAACAGAAATAACTTCTTTTTTTCTAGGTTAATTTTCCAGAAACTATGTTGAGAAAAATCTTTATTTTTCTGATTAGCATATACATTGATATCCCACCCCACTGCCTCTTTTTTTCCCCTTGTGCTGGGGATCAAACAGTGCCTGTTGCATGCTAGACAGGTGCTGTCCCACTGAGATACCTCTCCAGTCCTAAATTTTTTCAAAATGAGTTTTCATTCTTAAGAATATTTGTTTTTATCAGTGCTGAGTAGTGTGAAATACAAATGTTTATTTCTCATTTTCTTAGAGAAGTGGTTTCTGAGCTCTTGAAGTAGTCATTTTGAGGATGGGTTCCCTGCATGGATGAGATGATATATTATGATGGTATCTTGTGGATAATCACAGTGGACACTGAGGTCTGCATGGTCACTGTCTGTTTAAAAGAACAATGTCTCACTTGTATTGTGTCACCAGAGAAAGGGACGTTTAAGAGGGAAAGAAAGAGGTAAAATACCAGGTGCTGCTAAGGAGAGCATACTCTAGGGCCACCATGCTGAAAGAGAAATATTTAGAACCTGGCGAGGAAACAGAATCTTTTTCTCTCCTCCTCTTTTGTTGAAACAAAGGAATCTTTTTTTTTTTTTTAATTTTATTTTAAAGAGAATAAAACAAGAGGGCAGTACAGAGCAGATAAGAACAGGACAACATATAGTACTTTACATTAAGATAACCGGACATCAACAGTAGCTATCACAATATCTCTTTCTCTGCTATAGTTGAGCATAGTTTCAAATACAATAATATCAAACATAACAAAATAGTATAAAGCCATTCAAAGAGTGAAAGAATTACAGAGCTTTCTGAACCAAATAACAGAAAATGATCAATGGGTACTATAATATCTCATTTTCGATAGAAAAATTTTGTTTAAACTATCATACATATTCAAATCCCAATAAGACACAATGTGATAGATACAACCAATGGTAGTAGAAGAATAGAAGCATGGTAGGACTTCTAAGAAGGACGATATTAAATCAGCAATAGCTGTCATAATGTTTTGAAACAAAGGAATCTTGAGTTAGTGTTTAAATGAGGTTGTTTCACAGGAAATCTCTAGAAGTGTTCTTTAAACACATGTCAATGACTCGTATTGTGTTGAGTATTAGTAAATGTGAACACAATGTCCTAATTTGCTAGATTTTCAATAAGTAATGATTGAGGTGCAGTGTTCACAATCTTCAAGTAAGGACTGAGGATTTAGCTCAGTGGCATAAGCGCCTGCCTTGCAAACACACGGTTGTCAGTTTGATCCCCGGTACTGATTTAAAAAAAAAAAATATATATATATATTCATATATATATATGAATCTTCAAGTAAATATGTGCGTAGTTTTGGTATTCAGCCTTTCTGCTTTGTGAATATGTTCCCCAGGCAGTGCTGGGTTTTCCTGAGGGGAATCCGTCTCACAAGTCAGCTCCGAACTGGAAAGAACCGATGCCCTTAGCCCAGTCCTGGAGCCCCAGTCTCTCAGAGTCGCTGCCTGCCTCCCTTGGGCTAGCCAGAGACTTGGCACCCCTCTGCTGGCAGACCAACCTGCCTCTTGAGTTATGCTAGTCTTAACGTGCCACCGGGGCTGAGTCCTTAAAAGATCCCGCTAGGAGCATTTTCCTGACTTGGCTGTCTTTGTAGGTCACTGCAGTAAGGGGTCACTTGGAACGTTTGGTTTGTTGTTTTTCTTCATTATTGTTGTGTAGTTCCATATCTAAAAGAGGTATTATTGTAATCCCAAATATTGACTATCGTAATTCTTTTTCCAGTTTTCCTAACAATCCAAAAGGTTATATTTGAAATCCCATTGAGATGTTATTGGAATGCCAGCAAGTTAATTCCAATCTTTCTCCAATGCAACCCATGGCGAGAGTAAAAACACCAAGAAATATTCCAAGTGAAGGGCAGCCAAAGGGTCTTAAATCCAATTGTTGTGAGAATGCACAAAGATCCTGATCCTTAGTCCTCTCCCAGAATTTATTATTTTGTGAAGAAAGAGGGTGGCTCAGGGATGAGTGACAGTGAGGATGGCGGGGGAAATAGGGGAATTATGTGAGTAAGGTGAGCTAGCTGGCCAAGTGCGGAAGAAAAGCATCTCTGCATAATGCAGAGATAAAGATACGCAGAAGGATCAATTTGCATAATTCAATTAAGGTAGCAACTGAATTGTTTTAGGAGACTGTTGCTTCGGTTTCTGATATGTAAACTTCTGTGCTCTGGATAATCATAGCCTCTTTACCTTGAAGCTCATACCCAGCTGACATTCCCAGAGCTGCTGGCTCTAACATCCCACTGTGCTCACTTCTTTTATAGAGAGCACTATTGGAGGAAACAGGAGACTGTCCGTCACATATCAGTACCTCAGCTAGCCTTATTTGCAATGCTTAGAGCCAATTGAAAAGAAGGAAATAACCATAGCCAGCTTTCTACATGTCAGTATAAGTCTCCAAATAATCAAAGTTGCAGCAATTGTTTTGCATTCAAGGGGAGTCACTGGAGTTATCTCCCACAAGCTATAACATGTTTTCTTCCCCTGTAGGAGTTCACCCCAGGAGCAGTCTTCAGACTGTTCTAGGTTGCTGGAAATTTGAATCCTCTCACTCCTGAGTAGCAGTCAACTGCAGTGTGCTGAGACCTGGCCAGCGGTGGGACCAAGCAGCGGCATCAGCCAGGTTTTGTGTTGTATTTAGGATTTCAGCAGTGTCCAGGCCATCAGTGATAAGACAGGTAAAGCACCAATGCTATTAAATAGTAGTACAGAGTGTTAATTTCCTATCAAAATAGTGTTCTCTGTAAATAAAGAGATCTGTGGCATTCTCAATACTACAAGTGTTAACTCAAAGTGACTGCGTGAATATTGAACTGTTAGGAATTTGAGTCAGTGCTTCTTCACTTTACCATTGGTTATTTTTTTGGTGCTTACATGTACAAATATTGCATATTCTCTCTTTGATGAGAGCTAAGTATTGCAGAGGAGAATTCTTCAAGAAAGGCATCCCCGTGGCAGCAGAGGTAGGGTTTTTTCCTAACCCTGCATGAGGTTCCTTAGGTCTTGGAGGTGGGGGGAGTACACTCACATCCTGTTATTGGTGTAGTCTGGTACCAGCTCTGTAACTGCATCTTGAGTTAGCAGTTCAGTGTTGTGTGGAAAGTAGGACTTGACCTTTTTGCAGATGTTACCAGCTTAGTATGCTTGAGGCCTTGGGTGCTGTCCCCATCACCAAGTGAAAAGTAAGTTTGGTACAAACTTTGTTTCTATAAACAGAAAACATTTTCCTTAAAAATGTGATCATTTTCTAATGAATGAATTAGCAGTGATCAACTTGATGATTTAATAACCACAAAGCTGTGTGTATCTGTAAGGAGGTGAGCGCTGCTCCAGATTGTGAGTAGTTCAGCCCTGCTGACAGGGCCCCATCTGTCCTTGCTCTTTGGGTGTGTTTGTTTGTTTGTTGTTTTTTTGGATACAGGATCTTGCTATGTAGTTCAGGCTGGCCTGGAACTTTTTAGTATCTCAAGCTAGCCTTGAACTCACAGCGATCCTCCTGCCTCAGCCTCTCAGTGCCAGGATTCCAGGCAGGCACTCCCAGGCCTAGCTTCTGTCTCTGCTCTTGAAGTGCCCTGCCCACTCAGGTCCTCAGGTCCTGTGCAGCCTCAGGAGGTTGTTCTCTGACCTGGACTCCTGTTAGCTCCAACTTACTTGAGTACAAGTGCTGGGGTCCTGGCCTCCACTGCTTCTGGTGGACCTTGGACTGTGTGGGTCGAGATTTGGTGTGAGGAGCTCATTCTCATGCACTGACTATACCTGAATGACAGAATGTACTAGGGAGAATAAAAACAAGGTTGCCATTTTAAATTTTACATTCAGTGGCTTTTTGTTTTATACCAGTCCTTTCCCTAGGATGGAACATGGTATGAAATCTCAGAGTCATAATTAGTGTCTGTATGTAACTAACACACAGAAAGCCTGGAAAAGAATTCTCCAGATACGTACCACCTTCAGTTTTATCACTAGAAACAAAAATAAAAATTTGGCACATGTCCTTAATGATTTAGGAAGAAAGTGAAGCAGAGGTGACTACTAAAGCCGGCAAGTGTCAGCCTCCCAGCTTGCAGTCAGGAGTGGGCTATCCATTTAATGATCATGGAGTTGACTCTACTGTCAGCCAACAGCTGGGCTGGTTTGCAGGGTTTGGAGACAGTGTTTCCCCTAAGCCAGGGCCTGTGAGAGGGGCTCCAGAGCTAGAGCACTAAAGTCCTCTAGTAGCAACACATAGGAGTGGCACAGTACTATGATCCGTGATCATGTGATCATGATCACATGTGATCGTGGACACCACCACACTGGTTACGTGTCAGGGGCCACTGGATGCCACTCATGTCATCTAGCCTCATTGTGGTAGTCAAGTATCACCCTGCATGGCCTGCTGCTTGCTTCATTGCTTCCTATGTGCTTGGTAGAGCTTGGTCCTGAGAATTAAGTGGGGATATTATACATCGGATTTGCTAATTGGATTTTTTCCTGCTGAGCATTGTCTATGTACCTGAATTTCATGACTCAACCACAGCCTAGGACACAAGGTCAGAAACCTATCATTTATGTATAGGTCCAATTTTGTGAGTAGAAACCTGTCCCGTTTCAGGGCTGTTCATATTTTCCTTGAGCAGGTGCCCCTCATGTATGTGACAGGGTGCCTCGGTGTGTGGGTCATGCTGTGATTACCTTTTACACTAGGGATGGATGACCCAGGGGACCAGAGCAATGAGGAAGCACCCAAGGCTATTAAACCCACAAGTAAAGAGTTCAGGAAGACGTGGGGGTTCCGGAGAACGACCATCGCTAAGCGAGAGGGTGCTGGGGACACTGAGGCGGACCCTGCCGAGCAGCAGCCACACAGCCTCTCCCTGCGCCGCAGCGGGAGGCAGCCAAAGCGCACCGAGCGGGTGGAAGAGTTCCTGACCACAGTTCGACGCCGAGGAAGAAAGAATGCACCTGTCTGCCTTGAGGATCCTGGCGAGACGGCGTCCTGTCCCGTCACAGATGCAGAAAGTGCCTCGGAAGGTAGTGTCGAGAGCAGCTCTGAGACAAAAAGTGTCCTTGCACCTGGTTCCAAGCTGGGGAAGGAACGGCCAGCCTCTTCTGAAAAGGCCAAAGGAAGGGACGAGCAAGGTGACACCTCCGACAGTGACAGTGATGGGCTCACATTGAAGGAACTTCAGAATCGTCTTCGAAGAAAGCGGGAACAAGAGCCAGTGGAGAGGCCCCTGAAGGGCATCCTGAATCGCCTGAGGAAGAAGCGGCGAGAAGAGGACCCCGGTGATGCCACGGAGGGTGAGGTGGGCGGACCTGACCACGATGTGCCACCCTGTAAGCAGGAGTCTGAGGCTGGTGAGGGGCCTGTGAACCAGGCAGCAAAAGATGACAGAGAGAGTGACTCAGAGGGGATACTGGCTCAGGAACCTAGAGATGAAGACCCTGGGGACATGGGCAAACGTAAGCCTGACAGCGAAGTTTACGACCCCAGTGCCCTGTACTGCATCTGTCGCCAGCCTCACAATAACAGGTGGGTCAGAGTCATGGGAGGAAGGGAGCTGCTCACGTTCAGGGAGAAGCCAGGCATAAGAATGGGTGGGGAGAATTTTCCATTGGTTTGGATATTAGCAGATTCCCGAGTTGGGCTGGGTTAGCAGTTGTTTCGATTGTTAAAGATGCCAGGTTGAGGTATGGTAAGAAACAGGTATAGAAATGGCTGCCTCTCGACATCCTCTTCCTGGTGTCCTTTACCTACTGACGACCAGTGGAGAATGAGGAAAGGCTCACTACCTCAATTCACAGGAGCCACATGGACCAGCTGACTGCTGTGCGGGTGGGAGAACCCTCTGCCAGCCTAGATCCCTAAGGGAGGGCGATGCTCTGCCCAGTTCCGTGGGACCCAGTGTGCCCTGTGCTGGGGCAGGCTGGGTGCCAGGGGCTGCTGGGCTGTGGGCTTGTTGGGATAGTATTGTTATGCTGTTGGACGGAGAAGTCTCTAATTCACTCTTAAAGTTTTCTGGTCCAAGCAGCAATGAAACTAACATGATTGAAGGAGAATTAAACTCAGTAGTTTTTTTACTTTACTCATGATAAAACATTAAGCCCAGTTTGAGCTTGCAGTGTGTTGCAAGTGACTGTTATCACTCCCTTCTTGTTCCTCACTCCTTCATTTTCTCATTTTAGGTTTATGATCTGTTGTGACCGCTGCGAAGAATGGTTCCATGGTGACTGCGTGGGCATTTCTGAGGCTCGAGGGCGGCTTCTGGAGAGGAATGGGGAAGATTACATCTGCCCGAATTGTACCATCGTGCAAGTGCAGGAAGATACGAGTTCAGGAGCCACTGATGAGCAGGAAGCTCTGTGCAGATCTGCCAGTGTGGATGGCACAGACTGCACCAGCATAGGGACAGTAGAGCAGAAGTCTAGTGAAGACCAGGGGATCAAGGGTAGAATTGAGAAAGCTGCAAACCCCAGTGGCAAAAAGAAACTCAAGATATTTCAGCCTGTAAGTATTTGTCTACCCAGGTGAGCGTGTAGGTGGAAACCTTCCTGATGTTAGACTTGGCGCTGATGGAAATACTAAGGCTGGGAATGGATTGCCCTTTTGAATAAGTTAGGCTTTGCTGGGCCGTGTGCCAGTGTGATCTGAGGTGCACCTGTCAGAGGAGTGTTCTGTGCTTGCATACCACAGCATTGTAACAGTGCATTTTTAAAAAGACCTTTTTGACTTCCTAACAGTTCTTAGCCTATTTTTAAAAAATTTACCTTTCTGTATGTGTTCTTGGTGAAATATGTATGGGCAGAACATACTTGGTCCCCATGTTCGATACGTTATTTTCTGTGCCTGCCAGCTATTTCTTCCTTTTCCTTCCTACCTGTGTGGATGTTTTTCTGAAGCCATGGCTCTGTCACATTTGCCACCATCAGCTGTCTCATGGGTCTCCAGCTGTGTGAGGGACTGACTCAGCCTCCCTGGGTCCCTGGATCCCTGGCCGGCTCCTGTCCTGTCCTCCAGCAAGTTGTAGAGATGGCTGTATATAGAAGCATCTTTACACTGATGCTGTTACCCTGTGTGAGCTGCATGGTGAGAGTATCTGAGGACTCAGCCATGTTAAGCCTTATGTGGGCATGTTTAAGAGGGAAGACATAAAAATGACTTCACTGGTAATACCAGATTTAACTGGGAAGTCATCAGTTTCATATCTTTATTGTCAGTGTTTGACATAAGCCACATAAGTATGTATGTTACTCTAGGTAAAACTTCACTTCAGTAGAGCAACATGATTATGCTATGTTTAACTGTTTTGCTTGAGTATATTCAAGGGATGGACCCAGTGTATTTAATCTTGACCATCAAACATACTTGAGTAGGGCATACTGGTGTCCTTGTTGGCTGTTGCTGTGTAACAGATCAGTGCACACACAGCATAAGGCCACATGCTTGAGGCTCCAAGTATCCCTGGGTCAGAGCCTGGCCCAGCTGAATTTTCTCAGGGTCTTCCAAGACTTCGGTCAGGGTGCAGCCAGGCTTGTGGTCTTGTCATTGGGTCTGCTGGAAATGCTTCCCTCCTGGAAGCTATCACCATACATACATTAAGTATGTCCCCTGCAATTTTGGTGGCATAGAGATAGTAAGTTATTCATTGATTACCTGAAACTTAGGTGAGCCTCCTGTGTTCCATTTGGCAATCTTTCTCTCCTATCCTAACAATGAGTGACCCCACTCTCAGGGCAGCTTATTTAATACTATGCAAGTGAAAAGGTCCCTCTTGAAGAATTCCCTTCTGGTGGGAAAGGCCCAGTCCTTTTAAAGAAATTTTATCTGATTAAGTCTGAACATCTTGACTCCAAATAATCTCACTGTTAGCTGCATATTTGGTCCCTGGTGAAACCAGGTGTTGGCACAGGTATGAAATCCTTCTGTGTCCTCAGTGGTATTTATACTGAAGGGAAAGAAATGTGCAGAGCATGTGAAACAGGCTTAGTGTCCTGCTCAGTACAGGATGGTAAGAATATGTGTTACTGTCATCGTCTCTTAGCTAAAAACCTTAGCCTTGGGCACTATACATGATGACACATATTTACAACTCCAGCACTCTTACTGGACTGACGTAGGAGGATCACAGCTATGGCCCCAGTCTGGGAAATTAAGCATCTTTGGGGGACCCTGTCTCAGAAGTACAGAAAAGGACCAGGATATAGCTCAGTACAAAGGCTCAGAGTTCATTTCCCATACCCAGAAAAATAAAACCCTTGCCTTGCCAGTAGTACCATGAAAAGTGCTTTTCATGCTGGCATTGGTACATCCATTATTTGAAGTCATTTATTTGCCTCTGCAGGTCATAGAACCTCCTGGCGCCTCAAGGTGCATTGGTCCTGGGTGCTCCAGTGTGGCACAGCCTGAATCTGTGTATTGCAGTAACAACTGCATTCTCAAACATGCAGCAGCTACTATGAGAAATCTCAATTCAGGTAAAGAACAAAAACCAAAGCCTAAGGAGAAGATCAAGATGAAGCCAGAAAAACTCAGTCTTCCAAAATGTAGTGTGCAGGTAAGCTGATCAGGGTTGCCATTAAACCTTTAAAAGGAAAAGTACCTTACAGTACTTCCCTGTGTGCCTCTCGGTAGTCACTGAAATTGTTTAGGGCACAGCAGGTAGTAATGCTATGCTGATCATACTTCCTGTAATGGTCTTCTGCCATAAGCCTAGGACTTACTTAACTTGCATACAGCAAAGCAACATAGGCAGACAGCTGCCCTGGAGGACATAAGACATCAGGATACATGGCCAAGTCTGTCCAGTTGTGGCTGTTTTTTGTGTGCAGAGTTCAATTACAGGGCAGTTGGGGTAGGACAGGCTCTTGGCAGGGTTGTGCTTGGTATAAGATAGTTCTCAAAACTGCCTCTTTTTTCTGTTCTTTGTGATTTGGGAAAACCAGGCATGTCCTGAAATCAGAAGCCCTTGTGTTAATTGGGCAGTTATCCATGAGGCTCTTCTGGAGATGACCACCAGTGACTCATCTTGTTTGGGACATGCATATTATACATAGTGCTATTCCATAAGTCTCTAGTTCATTGTCAGTTGCTTGTTAGGCTTTACGTGGCGTGATTTATAAGGCCAGTCATTTTGAATCCTCAGGCTGTCTAAGCAGTGACTGGTGCACGCAGCA
Source organism: Dolichotis patagonum (assembly GCA_004027295.1). Classification (NCBI taxonomy): domain Eukaryota; kingdom Metazoa; phylum Chordata; class Mammalia; order Rodentia; family Caviidae; genus Dolichotis; species Dolichotis patagonum. The sequence goes on from PVJX010009230.1 coordinate 32,258, forward strand.
GGGAGACAGCATGGCCAAGAGAGTTGAGACCCTGCCTCCATGTCCAGATTCTAGACCTCATTGAGGACCAGATGTGTCATTTGTCTCCTTTTCTTTGCAAGTACCTGTCCTCCCCATCTGGTGCTCAGCACTTCCTCACATTTGCACATAGGTCCTTTCCACCGCGTGTTGATTTGATTCTCTGCCTCACATTTTGTTGTATCTTGGCACTCATAGGCCAGCAAGGTACGGAAAACATCATTTCAGGACCATTTTACGTCTGAATAATTAAAATAGTTAAAATGCTGCATGCTCTTTGGGGCTTCATCCACTAACAACTGCAGAGTACAGTCCCCATATCAGTCAGGAAGTGTCTTAGGGTGACCTGAAGAGGAGAGTGTTATGACACTCACTGCTCTGTCAAAGGAAGCGTTTCTGACCTGCTTAATGATTAGGTTTTCACTAATTATCCAGGCAGGGATTAAAATCTCCTCTATGCACAAGAGACCAGCTCCAGAGAGAAAGGAAAACCTGGCGAAGAAAGTGATGGTGACTCCTCCTAGGAGTGACACAGTGGGGAAGGAGGCGGCCTGTGAGAGCAGCACACCTTCCTGGGCCAGCGACCACAACTACAATGCAGTGAAGCCAGACAATACTGCTGCGCTGTCCCCACCACGGTTCTGTAAATGTAGGTATCCCCGAGGGTTTGACCCTCTGGTCCCTTCTCACCCTCTCTGGATAGCTACCTGGAGCTAAACAGGGTGGGGAGGCCCAGGTCACTGTCAACTGGAAGCAAATGCCCACGCCCATCATGCCTTCAGAGCCTGGTTGTTCATCCTTGGCCTATGGCCATTTTTCTTGGTGTTTCCCAAAGAGCTGCACAAGCCTGCTGATAAATGGCCCTCCATGGTGGTGCAGTCCTTTAATATCTAGCTTCAGTCAAGATGAGGCTCTGGTAAGTACTTAACATTGTCTTCAGCAAAATCAGATTGCATCTTTATATTTAGCCCCATGTCCAGATTCAGCACTGTTGAAATACCAACTAGTTTAATCACAACCATGCGTAGAACTTGAGTTTTTCAACATTACTCCTTTTTTGCACATAAAGTCACCACTACTTTAGTATGCCTTGGGCATCTCTGCAAATTACTCTTGCATCTGGTCTCTTTGGCACAACTTGTAGGGAGTTCACTGAGTTTTTGACCTGACAGGGAGAGATTTTTCTTCTCGTCTAGTTCACATGCTACACACCCACATCAGTAGACATTAAAACCTTCTCAAAGGCCATTTGTTGCTACTATGCGAACTCCGCAGTGAGTGAAGATGGCATTGGTGACACTGAGAGCAGTGTTCTCGGGAAACTGATGGGCTGGTGTCACAAGGGTTGTGGCTTCCTGGCTCTGCTATGGAGTATTTAGACTGCTGACCTGCCTCTGGTTTTGAATGAATGAAATGAAGACATTCGGGTCCATGTGTGAAACCCCAGCTTAGACCATGCAACCCGGATCTGTTTCTCAGCCTCATATGCCGAAGATAAATCATAGACACTTGTATTAAGGGCCACAGAAATCTTACTTTGATTTTTATTTGTTTTTATTAATGTTCCCCCTAGTTCATTTTGTCCCTTTTTGAAGGCACCAATAGATTAAATAACCCTGGATTCCAAGAGTACAGCTGTACTGTATTTTCCTTTCTTTGGGCCTTTAGCATGTCACATAGGAGGAAGGTGCTGATGCAGGTAGGTGACAGATGTCATGTGCTTGAGATCTCAAAAGTCGCAAGACAGGAAATGGAATCACAACTGAGTTAAATGAACCAACTGTGACATTCTGGTGGACTTAATACACCTTAGAGAGGTTCAGGATCAAATTTCATGCTAGCAGTTGAAGTGTCATGTTCATCAGATTAGTGCAGTTCTAAGATAAGAACATCTACAGAGCCGACAGATACAGGTAGAGAGAACCGCTTGGTAGGTAATAGAGGTTTAACTGCTTTAAGTTGAGGATAGGCACATCAGAATGCAAGAAAGAAACACCAAGGGTTTAACCACAACCCAGATACCTGGGTGACAGGTTTCAGTCCAACTCACCCCTGTCCATTCAGAGCGGAAAACCATCCCCGAAACTCCAAGGCGGTGTTGAGGCGACGCCGTGCGCTGGAGAACGGGAACACTGGTGATGAAGATGGGAAGATGGGCTCTACAGTCAGTTGCTGTGTCCTGTGTACACAGGGGCGGAGGGACTGAAGAGCTGGGGCATGGATGGGGAGGCCAGTTGCTGTGCAGAGGTGGGAGGTTGGACTTCGGCTTTGACTTTTCCTACCTCTTCTGCACACTGGCTCTTCCAGTGGGGCTCATAGGCTCCAGGGGCCAGTAGCTGGGCTAAGTGAACGAGTGGACAATCTTCCCAGCACGCACATGTCTCAAATTTAAAATCGATGGAGATCCAGACTACAGCATGCCAAAGGGACATATTTGCAGCTGGTTGCTCCTGAAAATTTCTCTTTTCCCGGAAATGTCGTTTTCTCGAACATTGGGAGGTCAGTAGAGTGATTGGTAAAGCAATCCAAATAGCATTACCATGTCTCTGCCTCTCTTGTCCCAGGCATTTCCTCACCTTTGGGGCTCCAGGGCACATTCCCCAGACTCGAATGGGCAGGGTGGGATGGGTAGCACACATTGCCCTTGGCCCTGTCTCCCCAGCTCACTACGACTAGGGCAGGATGGGGTGGTGAGACTCAGGGGGAAGGGGACTTGGGTGCGGGTGCTTCCAGTCCACTTCCTTGGGAGCTGATCCACCTTCAGCTCCACGTGTCCAAGAAGAACCACATGGCAGAGCCGAGCTGCCACAGTTGCTCCTGGAGGTGCCTCAGCTGCCTCCTGCCTGCATGTCCCTGGTGCCACCGTCAAGGTGGACACAGGCAGGTGTGCAGATCTGCACAGGAAGCTCTGCTGCGCCTTCCCGCTCTCCAGGTGATGCAGTTCACCCATAGTCGTGCCTATGATTTGTTCATTAGCTTTGTTTTCAAGGATTTAATGTATTTTCTGAGTTTATGCAAACCAGCAGCATTTTATTTCTTATAAGGAAATGTTTTATACATTTTTTGTTCCATGCCATATATAAATGGAATTTAGATATTTATAGGCACAATTGAGTGTTTTGGGTTCCCTGAATGGATTATTCATTGACATAAAACACTGGGATCTGCATAGATTTTAATGGGAAAGCATTTCATGTGTCTGAGAATTAAAAGGAAAATCAGAACCATTTATACATCTAGCTCCCAACCGTTTGCTGTTCATCTTACCCAGGTAGAAGAATTTTATTGCTGATAACCACACAGATGGTCCTGGTAGTATGGTAAACAGGATTACAGAGAACATAGGTTTCTACTGGTTACGTAGGGTGTGGGCTGCAGTACACATTTCATTTGAAGTCATAAGGGAAACCAGTTCCATATAGTAAGTACCTAGGGGGTACTAGAACCTAAGATTTCTTAGAAATCTAAAAATGATGTTTTGGTTTTTAAATATCATAAACATCTTTTCAAGAGATGTCACTGGCAATAAAATGATGGTGAGAAGATATCAAAGCCAATCTGCCATTAGAATGAAAAACCAGTTTGTACAGGTTAAATGAATCACTTGACAACTATTCATATCAGTACAGCTGGAACTACCTTGGTTGTCAACCTGACGTCATTCTGGTAACGTGTTACCTTTTTATAATTTTAAAGAACCCATTCGGAAAATTAGGTCACATTATGGACTTGAACCTGCCAGTGGCCCCTCAGCACCATCCTGCACTATCCTCCAGTCAGTCCTGCAGCTGCCCTGACCTCCAAGCCCATTAGCCTCTGTGTCCTTCAGTTTCCTCAGGAAGGGGGTGAAGGGTGGAAGTTTCCAATGGGGCTGGTCTTTGAATTCACCTCCTGTCAGTGACCTGCAACCTTTGGGAGCCGTGGATCTGCTCTGTTACTTCCTGAAGATGCGTACTCGTGGAAGGCTGGATGGCACTGCAGGTGTCATCAAGTGCAGAGATCCCCTCTGAAGATGCCTGCTATAGTTCACTAGCTTCAGGTATATTTGTACAAATTTGTGAAATACTTAGGATTTTGTCACTGTTACCATTAACATGCATCTAGTTAAATTCTTAGTTTCTGAAAGCAGAGTAAACTTAGAAGATTGGTAAGAGTATTGCCCTGAAATAGTTGCCCTGACAATTGGGGCAACTATTTTGCCACAAGCCTGGAAGAGCTTGGCAAGGAGAACAAGGTAACGGGCAGCATATTCCTCACCTAGGGTGTATATCAGCAATCATCTGTGATTTTTACACATTTGAGTCTGATCCTTTGTGTCTGAGGTTTCTGGGGAGGGTAAATGGACTTTTAACATGCTGCTCTCCTATCTGTGATAATAAACTATCAGGCACAATGAAATGATGTTTCTTAAAGTTTAACATTACCAAAATAGTGCATCCTGGTGATCGGAAGATCTCTGAGAAGCAGCTGATCGCCTCCCCATGAGTCTTGGGTTTGGCAGTTGAGTGTGCTGGGCCCTTGGCCCGGCAGACAGTGACTGTGAAAGAGGCTCCTCGCACTCCCTCGCTAGGAAGTGTAATTTGACCATTTTGTGTATGTGTTGCCAACCCAACCTGAATCCTGCGGTTTTACTGTGCATGATAACGCATGTGAAACTTGAACAAAGGAAGGTAATTTACTTAGAGATTTTTTTTTAAAATTCAGGGTTCTTATGTAGGGTTAGGGACCTCTTCATTAAACTGGGAAACAAAGAAATTGCCTGGGAAAGCTTTTTCATGCTCTAACAACCTGGCTGTGGATGTCCACAAAAAACTGCCGTCAGCATGGCCCTCTACCCAGGAGCTTCTGTCGTGTAACCTAGTCCATGTGTTCGTGCTACTGCAGAATAAAGCAGATTAGTAACTTACACACTTGGAAGTATAGTTCCGTTGAAAGTTACAGTAGGAACAGAAGCAAAACGTTTTTTCTTGCCTGTCACCTTCATTTTTCACAGTAGGAAAGATCACAACACTGAACAAACAGTTGAGAATAAAAAACCAAATTGTGCGTGGCCTCCAAGAGCAGAGTGCTCCATGGTGTCTGAGGGAATGGACGGTCAGTAATCTTTGGAAGGAATTAAGCCAAGGAGGGTGTCAGTACCTGATGGGACAAAGTCCTAGTCACAACCTAATGGTTTTCACGAGTTTGCCTGTGAAGACTCCTTGGGCATTGTACTCACCGGTCCTGGGTGTCTGGGGCAGTTGGGCTGTGTAGACCGTTTCGCGAACTTTTTCAGGGGCCCTGCCCCCTCATCCTACTACAGCTTCCATCTGGGCAATTGCATGGGTTCTGAAAAGAAACACGTGATTCTTCGGGGGAGACCAGATTTTCTCCACCCTTTTCCCTTTGTGGTCCACTGGTGCCACCCAGTGGCTAGCGGTGGCAAAGCGCCCCGTCAAATCCTCCTGTGTAAGACTTAGGTACAGCACAATGCTGTCTACTCGCAGCCACCTGCTGTGATGGGCTGAACCTCAGACAATGGGATTTCCAAACAAATTGCCAAACCTGGCAGCTCGAGTTTCACCTGGGCCTGTGGCGCAGGCCTCTGGATGTTCCCTGAAGAAGTACTTTTTTCCCCACAAGCACAGCAAAGGACACGAACTGAAGGAGGCTGTGCTGGCTTGGTGGCTCCTGTGTGGGATATGGGAGGGAACTGGGCATTGCTCCTCTGCATGCTGGGTGCTGCTGGACAGTGCCACTTGCACAGGATCAGTGCTGACCAGTAGAGAGCAGCAGGCCAGGTGACTCAGACCCTAGCTTCATGCTCTAAATAGTTTACTATCTTTATGGAAAGGTTGAGGGGTTAATCAGTCAATTCCTGCCTTAATTTTACGTAATACTGTAAAAGAAGTTGGGGTCTGAGTGTTGAGGTTCACTGGCAGACACCTTGCCTAGAATGCATAAGACCCTGGGTTCTGTTATCAGCAACAGAACACAGTTTGGATGAAAATCTTGGAAATTCCTTTGAAGCTTTACCCAAAAGAGAATTGTCATTGCAGTTCTAGCAGCAGCTGACCCAGCTTAGTACCAGCAGTATGGTTTCCACTCAGGGACAGAGATGTATGAGGACCCTAGAGCTGTGTGATACAGTGTCTTTTAAACAGCTGTAAAGTACAAGAGGGCTGGATACATCTAGGACACTACCAGCAGGTGAACTTGAGGCAGATTTGCCGACATCCACCAGTAAGGATTATTTTGCCAATTTGTATTCTGTACATATTTGTGTACTACTGGAGGTACAAGGCAAGGACTCCAGACGTTGGCTTTACAATGGCAGAATGCACTGGTCTGTAAAACTGCAACCTGCTTAGGGACCACACTCTTGGTGCAATGGATACCATTCAGGTATGTGTCCATTCCAGGGCTTAGTCAACATGTATTAAAGATGTGCTTGAAATGCTGTCAACTTGGCTTTTCCTCCAAGTAGGATACATGCAGGCAGATTATAGGGGGTGGGTCTCACCTTCAGCATCTCACTCTACAGCTTATGATTTCAAGAGGCAGAGTTCATTTTATTAAACTTAACGTTTGTAACCAGAAACAAGGCAAAGTTAAATGTTGCTAAAGATTTGTTTGAGGTCATAACCACACAGGAGTATAGGGGTTTTATGAAATTCTTGAAATGCCTTAGGCTAGTGTTTAGAGTAATTAATAGTATAGTATCAAAATTCTCTCAGCAAAGTTTCCATGTATAAAAGTTAGTAGTGGAACAGGTTTACGTTCTTCTCTTTAATGGTTAAAGGTTCAAGCTTTCTGGGACTGCTAGCGGCTGGCTTCCTGGCTGCTGGGGAGGTACACTACTGTGACAGCTAGCATAGATTTACTGTGCGGCTGCTCACTGCTGTCTCTTCCAGCTAGTGTCACAGTGTCCTCTTCACTGTGGCCAGAAAGGTCAGGCCTGCCCCGCCAAGAAGAGTACAGTCCATTGGTGTTGGGAATAAACATCCAAATGCTAAGTACAGCAGCTCTACTGGAAGGAAGAATTGCCATGTGCTCTGTCACTTAGGAAGGTTCACATTCTGATAACACTGAAATGTCAGGTTGTAAGTCAGCTGCTTATTTTATACGTCATAATGTAAAACCCAAATGCCCTGTACAGTAAAAGTAGTTTCTCTGTGTTCCATTATGTACCTATTGCTTTGTCAGACATGCCCGTTGCTTTGCAGCACACTGTATAAATCCCGGCCCCACCAGGCTTTTCCTCTGTTCTGTTCAGTGGAAGGAAGCTCCAGAGATGTGGCTGTGGGTGGGTGGGGGCTGGCACAGTGCACAGGTCACCGCAGCCACCTCAGGACTGGGACTTGGGATTGCTGCTGGACACAGGTCTGGGACAGATCTTTAGCAAGGAGCTGTTGTGTGAAATAAAAGGAATCTACCCTGCCATTCCTATGAGGCTTAGGGGCTGTAAAAACCTAAAACGAACAGTCTTGATCCCTGAAACACTCCTAAACTGCGGATCCACATAGTCCCGTTGTACTGTAACATTGAGAGGTTTAATTTATATATAAAGGAAATAGACTGCTCTAGCCTTTTACTGACACTCAGATGGCCACATGGGAGCATTGTAGACTACTAGATAGTTTCTTTTTTTTTTTTTTTTTTTTTTTTTGGTACCGGGGATTGAACTCACAACCTCGTGCTTGCCAGGCAGGCGCTTAAGCCACTAAGCTATATCCCCAGCCCCTAGACTACTAGATAGAAGATAGTGGCCTCAGTCCTTTGGGACACAGCCATATCTGCGACAAGGCTGCATTGATTCTCCTGGTCTCAAAACAGCTATGAAGCAGTTTGTGGCACCAGGGCTTCCTTGCAAGTAGGATCTCAGCTCTTTGGAGTTTTCAGCACTCGTGGTGTGTGGGGAACAATCACTGGACATGGTAATCAGGGAGTAGTCATTGATTGTTAAGCCTGGTCACCCTGCAGGCATGACTGCAGTAATGGTTGACCCCAGGAAGGGTTTATGGGCTTGGAGCTGCAGGGTGCTGGTGGGGGGAGATAAAAATCTCCCTAGAGGTGGTGTTTTCCATGGATGCTGAGGAGATGGAAGCAGCACTGGGGTTCTCGTTAGCTCCTGCCATGACTTGGGCTCCTACTCGTGGGTTTGACATAACTAATTTTGTCCTGACGTGGAGAGATTTTTGTGCAGGTTGGGGAGTTTTTACTTTTTTCCTTTGAGGTTTGGTGGTAACTCTTACTTGAATTAATAACCTCAAGTTGTCACCTCATTACATTGAGAAAATTTCAACTCCAAAGTTGTGTGTGTGGACACCTGTAGAACAACCTCACTGTGTTCTCAGCATCTGCTTCTTGGTATGAAAATCCGTCTCTGATTGGCTTGTCCATAAAAGCGTTGAAGTGCCTTATGACATCCAAGCTGCTGATAGGAGAGTGCCAGCCTCCTAGGGCCTTGGAGTTGCTTGTGTGAGGAGGGAAAACTTGTCCATTGCCCCTTTCCGACAAAAGCTTTGAAACGTAGAGCTTCACCATATTTATCCTCAAGTTCCTCATGAAAGTGACAGTCTAAAAATACTCTTTTTCGTTATGTGGGATTTGTCCTTCAGTTTTATAGTGTAGTGATAAAATGGAGCCCTGATAATTAGCTTATGATCTGAGATAAAATGTTGAATGGGGTAATACAGTCAGGCAGTCCTGAGATACATTATAGTGTAATTATCATAAATACCTCTGCCTACCAGTAGTTACCCTCTGTTCTGAATTTTAAGATTTTAAAATCCTTTAATCCAAGTGCATCTTAGTGATGCCCAAAAGGTACATTTGAATGTAATGTTGGCTGTGTGTCAAAGTCAGGTGTCAGCTCTCTCGGGTTGGCCCTGTCTCACTCTGACCCTGTGTTTCGTTCTGCAGCCATGAAGGACGACAAGAGAGTGGAGGACAGAGTGATGGGGTCAGCCGCAGGCCCAAAGAAAGCAGCCCTGCCAGGTTCCTCGGTGGGGAGACAACCTTCGCCCAGAACTCTTGTTCCAAAGAAGCCTCCTCCTTTTGCTAACATGGCAGTAGCCAAACCAGCCGTTAAAAAGTCACCCGCGGGGATCAGGGGCCCTATCCCCAAGAGGCCATGGCTCTTGCCTGCCCCGACAGGCACCTCAGCGGCCAGGCAGGCAGGACCAAATCCTATTGCTGTGGCAGCTGCTTCCAAAAAAGCACTGGGCTCTGCTGCTTTGGTTGGATCCATGCGGAAGCCAGTGACAACCTCCACCCCCACAGCAGTTCCAGCCACAGGACGCCTCGGGGCCACAGGGGCTGCCCAGTCACAACCAAATTCCCAAATTCGGCAAAATATAAGACGCTCCTTGAAAGAGATTTTATGGAAAAGGTGGGCTGTTCAACTTCATGTCTTAACCTGTGGAAGTGGGGGTTTTGCATTTATAATTTGTCAAGATTGGCTCACTATTGAAAAAATGAAATACACACACTGAGTGGTTCATTTGGGCCTGTTTTTTTCATTCTGTTCAGAGTCAATGACAGTGATGACTTAATCATGACAGAAAACGAAGTGGGAAAAATTGCCCTCCACATTGAGAAGGAGATGTTTAATTTGTTTCAAGTTACAGATAATCGCTACAAGAGTAAATACCGCAGCATCATGTTCAACCTCAAGGACCCTAAAAATCAGGTGTGTGAACCGTCCTGTGGTGTGGACTCCATTCTGCATGAAGTAATGCACTTTCCTATTCATAGCACCTTTTGTCTTTCCCTGGAGTCCTGTCAGGCAGGGTTCTCCCTGGTGCCCCCACCATCCACCCAGTTTACTAGATGAGACTAAACAATTGCTGTCAAAACCACATTGTGCAGCTGAGGCTGAGGCTGCTTTAGACTGCTGTGAGGTGCCCCTGCAGTGCCAGCCTCAGCGTGGGAGGGGTGAGCTGCTGGCCAGATTTGGGCCCCCCACCCATCTGCCAACAAGGCTGTCGTTTGGGGTTCTTTCCTTGAGTGCCAAATTCTTACCTGTACTATTCATGTATCTTTTGAAAGTGATAAACCCTTAATTTAAACAAGTTCTCTATAGTCTATAATGTTAATTTCAACTAGCATGATCCAGACCCTCAAAAGAATATGCATTTTCAACTGTGGACCCCATATTCTCAAGATTTTTTTTAAGGAGAGAAGACCTCGCATGGAATAGCATGAAAATAGGAAAACTGAATCAATGCAACTGGGTTTTTGCTCATGCCTTGCCTTCTGGTTATCAAACCATTAGTCTTGGAATTAACTGTTATGGTTATTAGTAGTACCCCTATCACATTACATTTTCCTAGGTATCATAATCTTGTTACATGGATCAGAACTTGTACTAAACGGCATCTGGATTGCAATAGTGGTTGTACTTTTTGTATCTTTTTATGCTTTTTTGTCCACAAGTTAAGACTCATAAGTGCTGTTTGCCTATGTTTTAGGGTCAGGATGTGTTCTGACTGTACCTCTCATGGTCAGCAAGCCATGGTCTAAGGAATAGGTTTCCTGCTTTCTTCATTATACTCTTTATTTTTTTTCTTTTTTTGTCTTTTTGAGGCAGGGTTTCATTATGTAGTTCAGGCTGTCCTTGAACTCACTGTGTATCCCAGCATGGCCTCTTAACTCAGCAATCCTCTTACCTCAGCCTCCTAAGTGCTAGGATTACAGGCATGTGCCACCATGCTCACCCATAATACCCTTTGTGATTTGTCTTCCACCTTGGGTCTGGAGTCTGTTTCCTGAGGCTGTTGGGTGCTCAGCACAGTCCAGCGTGCCGTGAAGTTGGCTCTCCTCTGGGCCAGGCTGGTGCTTCCTCCTGAGAGGCTGCTGGGGAACAGGAGGGGTCCTCCCAGGGTGTGGCTGAATACTGCCCTCTGCAGGGCTGAGGGTCTGTGCCTAGAACCTGTGCTGCTTGGCTTACACATATTACTGCAAGTCTAGGCTTACCCAGCTTTTCAGTGACTGACTGGAAGATACTTGTTTACAGGGACTCTTCCATCGAGTTCTGCGTGAAGAAATTTCTTTGGCAAAACTTGTGAGAATGAAGCCAGAAGAACTTGTGTCTAAAGAGCTTTCTATGTGGAAAGAGAGGCCAACCAAATCTGTGAGTACAGATGGCAAATGGTAGCTTGAGTCCCTGGAAGCTCAGCTGTTCCTTAAGTGAATAATCTGCTGTTAGCAGGGAGACATAGTTTGTGCTTAGGAGTCAGGACTTAAGACTGTTTTTATTTTTCTCCTTGCAGGTAATCGAGTCCAGAAGTAAACTACAGAACGAAAGCAAGAAAGCTACCATGAAGCCAGAAACTATTCCTGACATGGAAGATTCTCCACCTGTGTCAGATTCGGATGTGAGCACTGGGGATTTTAGTGGTTGTCGGGAGAATAAAATTGACTCCTTCCAGATGCTTCCAGGGTCTTCAGTTACCAGGCGAAACACTGCACTGCACTGAAGACAGGTGTATGTGGGCATCTCGCAGTGATGGTCCCTAGTTCCTGCAATCAGTGTTCCCTCTTTTCCAGTGGTTCTTACTATTGTGAGACTCCACGTCCTATCTGCCAGTATTTGGACATGGTTTGGAAAGGAAGTGACCTGGTCATTTTTTGTTTTCTTTGCCTTGTAGGAGCAGCAGGAATCAGTGCGCACTGCCCCTGAGAAGAGCGCAGCGCCTCTTCTCGATGTATTTAGCAGCATGTTGAAGGACACGACAAGTCAACACCGGGCCCATCTTTTCGATCTAAACTGTAAAATTTGTACAGGTGAGCATAACCTGGGGTAAAACTTTGGAAATCAGACAAAATTTGATGGCTCTTAAATTACATGTCCTCCTAAAAGTGATCCTCTCTAGCCCAAGTTAAGACAGAGAAAGACAGTGGTTTTCTGGAGTTTGCCCTATCTTCATTCTGTGCTCTTAATGCCTGTAAGAAGTCACTCTCTGGGCCAGGGATTTAGCTCAGCAGCATAAGTGCGAGCATGGCAAGCACAAGGTCATGAGTTCAATCCCTGGTACCAAAAAAAAAGTCATTCCCTATTCACCAACAAGCCCGAAGGCAGTGGGTTTCTCACTGACTCTGTCTTCACATTCCTCAGGTCAGGTTCCTTCAGAAGATGAACCAGCTCCTAAAAAACAAAAATTAGCAATTTCTGCTAAGAAAGAGGACTTAAAACCCAAGTCTGAGAGCTCTCCGCCTAATCCAGTTTCTCACTTGTCTGAGGAAAGTTCTGCAGAGACTCTACCAGAAAATGCCTCAGAACCAGACCTGGAAAGTGGCTGTGATCCAAACCCAGAGAGGAAGTATTTCCTTGGGCCTCCAGAGGACAGCCATCCTGAGTCTTCCTTGACAGAGGGCTCTTCTCCCTGCACAGCTTCCTGTGGGGTTGGGGTAGTCACCACAGTCACTGTGTCGGGCCGTGACCCCAGGACTGCTATGGGCAGTGCCTGCACCGTCACAGTCTCTGCTGCCAGCCACCTAGACAGTACCCATACTGGTGAAACCAAACCAGATTTGCTAAAGCCTGCTCTGCCCTCGGTGACGCTGCCCAAGTCCATACTTGCCAAGCCGTCCTCATCCCCAGACCCAAGATACTTGTCAGTTGCACCATCGCCAGGTGTCAGGTGGGTACTTGGTGGGGCCTGAACTTGCTGGAATCCTGTTTCTTTTAGAGTGGAGGGAAAGGTAGGGTTTAGATACCGAAGCCTAAAATTTACTCCAGGGTCCAACTTACACCTATGTAGCCTAAAAAGATTGCCTAATTTATGTGGTGTGGTGGTGCACTCCTGTGAGACCAGCCTGGGCTACAAAGTGAGCCCAAGGCAGGCTTGAACTACATACCAATACCCTGTCTCCAAAAAAAAAAAAGAAAAGATTGCCTAATAACAGTGAACCCCAAAATTCACTGGCATTACGTTGTTAGAACAGCTGCAAATATTGAAAATTCACAAATTTCAGCTATGGTCAGAAAAATGACATTTTTAGACTTTAAATATGCTATATTTCCCATGGTTATGTGATTTAGTAAAGAACTGTATTAATAAAGCCTTAGATGGTACATTTTAGGGATCTTAAGAACAAAACAATACTCAAGGTAGCGACACACAGCACAGCAACCTGTTACGATGCAGGATGCTGGTGCATCTGCTGCAGATGACTTACAGGGCAGCAGCCAGTTAGCAGCAAGGAGAACCGAGTAATGCGCTTGAATTGGTTACTTGCAGACATCCCACCAAAAAAAAAAAATTGCAGAGAAGTTTTGAGTAATTGCAAGGGTTTCTGGGGAAAATTATTAGTTAAGTTCTAAGGAAAACTCCACGAATGACTTTGAGGCCTCGAACTCTGAACTTCGACTTCTTGGGCATATACCGTACCATTTTGGAGACACAGGGTTTCTTTGAGACAGGGTCTCGCTGTGTAATTCAGGGTGATCTTGTACTCAGTGATCCTCCTATCGCAGCCTCAAGTGTTGGGATTACAGGTGTTCACCACCATCCCAGTGAGACACAGATTTTAAAAACTTTATATTTATGATCATCTAGATTTGTTAGCTTTTGAGCTTATTTCTTTGCCTAAAATATATATCTAGTTCAATACAGTGAACATAATTTATTGGCAAAAGTAAGCTGCCAAACTTAAGGAAGCTCTCATTCTTGCTTCTAAATGTAAAAGTTTGTACTCTTTTGCAGTTCTCATTGTACAAAAAGAGATTAATTTTGTTCTGTTTTGTTTTGTTTTACAGTGTCTCAGAGTCACGATCTCCCCCAGAAGGAGACACAACCCTCTTTTTGTCTCGCCTCAGCACCATTTGGAAAGGATTTATTAACATGCAGAGTGTAGCCAAATTTGTCACTAAGGCGTATCCTGTCTCTGGGTGTTTTGATTATCTCAGTGAGGTTAGAACGAAGGGTGTGTCCGTGTGCCTGTGTGTGCGTGTCCTAGGAGTTTCTGTGCAACACTTAGCAAGGTGTGTCCTGGTATGTCTGCACCTCTCAGTGAAGGAGAGGGAGCTGAGGCAAGGCGGGAAGGAAAGCAGAAGGGCAGAAATTGGGAAGAGAATTCAGCATTCTGGGTGTGTTTTTAAGGCTTTACCTAATGAATATGCTCAAAGCATCCCCAGGTATGTGTGATGAGCCTTAGAGTGGCTGCCATGCTTAACACCGTCATAGGTCTTCCATTTTTCAGAAGGAACTAAGGTGACTAGGTGTTGGATCTTAGCTAGCAGCAGCTGGTCAGTCCACCTGGCTAATACTGGCATCATTGCTGTGTCCGTAAAGTGGAGCATCGAACCTTGAAGCAGTAGTTTGTAAATAGGATCCCATCCAGCACAGGTGGTCATCGTCCCCTCTTTAGGTCAGAAAACTCCTAGTCCTCTGTGGTAATTAACCCCACAGCATTTTATACAGTGATATCCATTTTCCCTGAATTAGTTGTGTTTTTCTTGAGATTTGGCTGGTTTTGTGCTTTAAAATTTCCCTGTTACTCCCTCTGCAAATATTACCGATTCTTTGGCCATTTATTCTGAGTCCTTCCTGTTTAGGACCTGCCAGATACGATTCACATCGGCGGGAGAATCGCTCCGAAGACAGTGTGGGATTATGTTGGCAAACTCAAGTCTTCCGTGTCCAAGGTATCTGCAGCTATAGAACAGTCTCTGCCCCAGTGGCAGAGAGTGTTTCAGTCTTCCTTTTTATGATCTGTCTTTTTTGATGGGCCAACACCGGATTGTCACCCTGAAACCTGGCACACACTGAGACTGTTACATCCATAGATGCTCCACCTTAGGGGAGTGATCTGCACAGGGACAGGAGTTCCCATCTCATGTAACCATGCGGGGGCAGGTAGGGTTCGTAGGCAAGGTGTGCACTGTGTTTCGTGGTGGCAGGCAGAGAAGGGGTGTGTGTAGGTGGTCTGGGTCAGCTGCTCCCCTGACCCTTTGAGCCAGCTTTCTTTTTCTTGAGAACCTTGAAAAAGAACTGTGGCTGGGTATCAGATGTGCAGTTTTCCCCTGAGGAGCTGGGGACGTGTCTGCTGTTTCCATCAAGCTCCCTGGAGGGACAGACCCTCTCACTCAGATCTGACCTCTGTGCAGATGCTCAGACACCGTTGCCAGTCGGAGGCTGTCTGCACAATTTCTGTGTGGAGTCAGGCTTGCTCTGGGTAGCACCTGTTGGCTGCCCCTGCACCCAGGTCCCCTCGCTGGTTCAAGAGCCCTGTGAGATTGAGGCTGAGGGGAAGAAATATAAATCGCTCCTGGTGCTGAAAGTGAGTTCTCATTCTGGCAGTCTGAAGCTTGAGCCTTTGTTTGCCCACACTAGACCAGGGGACTGAGAAAAATCACAGTCAGAGTTGCTAAAGCCTCCTTTTTTGGGATTTGCATTTGAAATTTAGGCAGAGCCTTGAGTGCTTGGAATGGGCAGCCCCGGTGAAGATTCTACCCTGTGCTCTGTTTTGCAGGAGCTCTGTCTGATTCGCTTTCACCCAGCAACAGAGGAGGAAGAAGTCGCCTACATTTCTCTCTACTCCTATTTTAGCAGCCGTGGCCGCTTTGGGGTTGTAGCTAATAACAACAGGCATGTCAAGGACCTCTACTTGATTCCACTGAGTGCTAAGGACCCTGTGCCACCTAAACTCTTGCCCTTTGAGGGACCAGGTAAGTGCCCACCTTCTGGGAGGTCATTAGGCAATCTGGTCCCCATGTATCTTCCCCACTGCCATACACTCCTACTGAGATATGTCACAAGGCAGACCTGCCTTCAGCAAACCTGGACAGAATTAGGAGCGTACAGGAAATTGTAGCAGGATCCCATCCTCTGGGAGCCGCAGCTGTCAGAGTGCACCAGCCAGTGCAGAATTTGTTGAGAAGTTTTAGGAAGAAGGGGAAAGCTGACCGCTCCCATCCAGCCTCAGATCTGTGGTCCTCTCTCATCTCCAGCAGGTGAGAAGCAGCCTGGGGGAGAGGAAACATGCTGCTCACCTGTGTCTGGCCACCCTGCAGTCCAGGTGGGCAGCGAATGGCTGCTTCCGCTGCAGCCCTCTCACAGGAATTGATTCCTGGGGACAGGAAACACAGTGATGTCGGAAAGCACTGCTTGAAAGAATTACTTTGAAAACCACAGCTAAAGGGCGAGGGATGTAGCTCAGTGACACAAGTTCCTGCGTGGCAAGTACAAGGTACTGAGTTTGGTTCTCGGTACCAAAACACATACACACGCGCGTGCACACACACACACACACACACACAGCTAAAGTTTTCATAAGTTCTTTTCATCTTTGGCAAACTTTTGTGTTTGCTTTTTCCGTAGAAAGTAATGTGTCTAAAGAGTTATTTATGAATTAACTTAAAATAATCCAGAATTTTCCTCATTTGCGGTGCTTCCAAGATAGCCCTGGTCCATCATTGGTGTGGAGCTCTTCGTAGCCCCATGGACCGGGTTGATGTGACTCCAGTGGGGACTTGGAGCTTGGTGCCTGGATATGTGTCTTCTTGGTCCTTGTCCTCAGAGGATCAGTCATATCACAGAGCTGATGGGTCTGTCACATGCTGAGTACACTTTCAAATGCTCTACTGTAGTGACATATGCTAAATTCTAGGAGCATTCGGGTGCAGCCTAGACCTGGCATACTGGTGCCTTGGTTCCTGTCACCAAGCCTCAGCAGAAGCTCTTACTGAAGCCATGTAGGGCTCTCAGGACCCCAAGAGCCACTCATGCTACCCGTAAGCAAGCAGTCATCTTATGGGAGTGAGAACCCATCACCCCAGTCACAGGCCTGGTCGTGAGGAGCTGTCATTACTGCTTGCCCCTTAACTCACCTCAGCCTGCTATTTGGAATTGTGTGACCCAAAGGTGTTGGTTGGTGTCAATAATTGTAAGGTTAAGTATTAAGTGACATGACAAATTGTTTAATACAACATAAGCACACTCTGAAAGTGCTTTGGGAGGTAAAGGTATGCTACCTAACGGGGCCCTGGAAGTACGTGTTGACAGCCAAAGGGGAGTACTGCCCAGCACCCTCGTAACCAGGCACAGGAGAAGTCGGGTGTCCTGAAGGTGAAGATCCAGAAGCAGACCCACAGCCACTGAGGAGCTGCCGGTCAGTTGGGAGTGAGTAGCTCGTGGGCAGGAGTTAGTGTTCGCATGTGATTCCCCATGGCAGAGCACTGTGCTTCCATAAGCACCTTTCTTTGGGGTGGAAAAGACCACTCCCTTTTTTTTTTTTAGAAAACTACTAGTTAGATCCTGAGCCTGCCTGTGCTGAATGATTAAAGCAGCGGGTGCTCCTTTAAGCTCCCTTGTCTACACAGTCTCCCGCCAGAGGGCGCCAGAGGAGACCTGGCCAGGGCTGGTGGGGGGGGTGGAGGGTCCCTGCAGTGCCTGCAGCTGTGCAGCACTGGTTGATTTCTGCCACGGAAGGTGGTGAAAGGCAGAAGGAGGGCAACAGAGGAGCAGCACCCCACTGAACTCGCAGGCTCGGGTTGGGGGCAGGGCTCAGCTCGTCCACTGGGGGTGCGTGGTGCTCAACTCCCACATTCCCACTTAGTGACGGTCAAGTGGGTGTCAACTCAGCACCGTGGCACCTCCTAAACCCATGACCCTGCCCAAAGGGATACTAAAAAGACAGATTTCTACCTACAATAAATAACAATTGTGTTTTATTAAAATAGGAAGGATGGTTTTTAGAAAGGTAGTAAAATACTGCCACAAATTTTGAATGATTTTTTTCAACTTAAGGACCTCACTATACCACTTTTTAAAATTCTTTTCACACCACTGTGCACATGAAAATGTGTGTGGTATTAACACACCAGCAGTAGGTAAGCTCGAGGCTGGGATAACTTACATATTGATAGCTTGACATTTTCTAGGTGTGTGTGTGTGTGTGCATGTACGCATGAGTGTGCACATTGGAGCTGGGAGTTTCTCCCAACCCGGTGCTTCTGTCCTCACAGAGTCTAGTCTCAGCGGACTACATGGGGGTGGCTCAGGCCCTGTCAGATGGTGGTGCCCATGTGACCTCCATAGACCTTTGCTCTGTCCCAGCAGCTGCCACACAACAAGCCAAGGTCTTGGAGCTGCCCGTGGTGTTGCTTGCCCCCAGGGATCCCCTAGAAGCAGTGGGACTGAGCTGTGCACAGTACCCCCTACCCCAGCGCTTTTCCCTCAGCATTGAGGTTGCTGTTGCGCCCCCCACCCCCTGCCCTTTGCTCTGCGTGGTGTAGGAAACCCAGGTCGGGAGCACTTGGAGCCTGGGGCCTGAGCCCGGGGCAGGGACTGGCATGAGTCAGGCCAGTGCGGGTGCTCTCTGGTCACGACCGCGATAGAGGTTGGCCACTCTCATCCATGTGCCTCAAGGCTGAGGCAGGTCCTGGCAGCATAGGATCCTCCCAGGCTCCAATGTTCATATTGGAGAAACCAGCAGAGACCCTGCAGGTACCCGGGCAGTACCCCCTCAGGATGGCTAAGTTGGCCTGCCTATTGGCTCACACTTGATTCCCATGTTCTAGCAACCATGGCTGTGTAAACCTGCTCCCATGCAGGGCATCTCCCCTGCCACACGTCTTCACACGGTTGACTACTGAGCACCTCTGAAAATTTTTGTCCCTGTGCATTTCAGTGATCTCCACAAAAACATGGGGTAGTCTTGTTCCAGCAGACAGTGACCTTAGTTATGTCATCATTTTTCCAAAGACAGCAAGGAAACCTGGGGCCCTGTAATTCAGCCCTGGGTCCTCTCCACTTAGACATCAGTTGAACTGGACTGCAGAGCCACTGACAGGGTCTTTTAAGGGGTCTTGAGGTCTCAGAGTCTGCAGGTCTAGGGCTTCAATCACAGACACAAGATTATTCGGGGAAAGGTGATCTGTCTCAGCAATGCTGTGTGGCCCTGACCGCACTGTGCCTGAAGCCAAGATGCCCACCTGGCGCTCAGCAGGGGCCTAAGGCCCAGCCTGAGAACAGTGGGGCTTGCTGTCGATGGGCACAGCTGCTGAACAGCCCACAGTACCAGCAGGTGTGCAGTCTCCTGCGTGTCACCCTCCTTGAGCACACCCAAGGGAAAGGACTGATCTCTGCCTTCCAGCAAGAAAGCAGCCTTGGAAGTGTGGAGGTCCAGTGTCGTCTTTTTATGTTTGCTTTTAACTGCTTCTTAGTTAGCTGGAAAGTACTGTGCCTTTACGTATTGGCAGGTAAGCACATCTTTGTTTTTCATGTGTTTGTGTCAATAGTTTTACCCAGAAATTGTAATCAAAGTCAGAATATAGTGTTGAATGGAATGTACTAATTTCTCACTCAAAATCAATAAAAGTGTTCCATGGAAACTGGTCACTGTTTGTTTGACTTGCACCATTTGGTAGTTCCTGGCTACCTGTCATAGGTCTACCTTTGCTTCTTACAAGCCTAGATTACCTGCTTCCGGTAGTGCCGAGGGCTGTGGGCTGCCCTGCTGCAGGCATCTCCTGCAACAGGACCTGGAAGAAGGACAGTGCCCTCCTGCCTGAAACATACTGGACCAGTGGCTTTTTACAGGCCTTGGGGATTCAAAATGGAGAAGAAGGAGGGTTCTGGGATGTTATATGTATGTCTGGTACGTTGGGAAAAGTATAGTGCCCCCTCCCTATATTTATTTGCCAAGTCTATCCAAGTCATACGTAAGATCTGTTGTTCATTGACTTCTACAGAACTTCGTTCCAGCAAGCATAAAGGTTTTCTCCTGGCAGACTTAGACCTTAGAAGGGGTGTCGTCATCTTGATGAACAGTTGACGTGTGATGCTGGTGGGGCTCACAGTGCCATTGCCCAGTGTCTGTGAAACAGAACCTTCTTTTCTGGCCATGTAATCCTCTCACAGCTTACTGTGGACTCATCTGGGTATAGGTCCTAGTTGTGCCTGTCCCAGGAGATTAGTTGCCACACACCTTTCCAGTTACACCCTTGTCCTTGGTTTCTCTGTTTCCTGTATGTCTGGCCTAAGACCACTGCATCTGGGACTAGACCCTTACACCCTGTGAACTCCAGGGTGACAGATGTGGAGCGTAATGGGCTCATTTGCATACACCACCATCGAACACGTGCCGCATCCTGAAGGAAAACAGGAGATCCCTGCTGCACATCTGTTGTCCCTCGTAGAAGTGGAGGAGGGCACATGTTAACTGCAGCTGCTACCTCAGTATCCCAAGAGATAGTTGCTTCCTTTTACCTGCTTTGCCACTTGCAAAGCCCACAACAGCCCTCAAGAGAAAGATGAGTTGCTAAGTGTGCTCACGCCAGTGGTGGCCCTTGACCGCTATCCACACTCACAGTCTTGGCTGCAGCCCGTGAGGCCGCTGTTTCTCAGGATGCACTGTGTGCTTCAGGGGTTGGCCCTTTCCGTGGCAGCTGTGGAAGTGGGGCAAGCCTATAAAGTGACTCCTGAGAAATGGGTCTCTGCTACCCCTCTCCCAATGCAGGGCAAGCTGGGTGGACTCAGGTGACCTGACCTGGTTTGACATTTTCCTGCCTGACGCTTTTCTCAGGGCAGTGTGAGACATCTTTAAATACACTTTCTCCTTTTCTCCCCAAAGATGCTTCCAAGATTACTGATAAGTGAGTTGTATTTCTTAAATAGAAGCTGCTTCCAGGGTGCTTCCTCTATTTCAGATACTCCTGGAGTCCACAGTGGCATCAATACCTGAGTCAGGTGGTGAGGGTCTCCAGAATCGGGTGTCTGTCATGGGACAGCCCAGTTTGGATTCATTCTCAAGGCCTGTTAGTGGGAAATCAAAGCTCACTGGCCTGTCTGGAGCTTGATCAGCCCATGCACTATGTGGCTAAGATGGTCAAGAGGTGACAGCATTTCAGAAGACCAACTGCTGGTTGGCACCAACCTCCAAACATCTGCGTTACTTAATACCAGTGTAAATATGAAGTCACAGAACAGTTACCTTACTATGGGGACCATGACTTCAGAGGTCATGCAGTCTAGAGAGTTTTCATGGGCTAGGACTCCACATTTCATCTAGGAAACACAGATCACTGAACCAAGGTGATAGAGGCGCGCTTCCCAAGGGCAGAGGCTGTCTGCTGGGTTTCAGAGAGAGAGAGCTGTCTACCACATGCCCATCAGTGACCCAGACTTGATTTGTGCCAGGAGCCCTGGTGCAAGCCTGTTACGGAGCTTTCTAAGGAGCGAGGCAGCACACTGCATCAGAACTGAGGGCAGGTGTTTGGCACTGATCTGTCCTGGGCTTCCCCATACCACAGCCTCCACCTCATGCTGTGCACTGCGCCTCCCCTCCCGCCTCAGCCTGCAGAGCCTGTTTGTCTTCCTGATGTCAGATTTTAGGGCTTGACCTGTGGTAGAATCAGCTTGAGGCCCTAAATTTTGATTGCTTGGCACTCCAACCTTCTCTGCAAGTCCTGTGGTCATTTGAGACCTTTGTTCCACAAGGACCTTAATAGCCAATTTAACAACTGAACATGCCCCAAAGCTAGGGTTAAATAAAGTAGTAAGTAAGTAGCTATTAGTAAAATAGTGTTTTAAGTTAAAATACCTTTCATTCATGGCTGTTAAGAAATAAACTTTATGGGTTGCATTTCACAGTTACTGTGTGGAAAAATCTGGGTGTGATGTTTACTGTGGTGTGCCTGTCTTAAGAGTTTCTGTGGCTCCTTTGCTCAGCTTTTTCTCTGAATCACTATCCTGTTTCTCTGGTGAAAGGACCTTGGCAAGGTCCTTGTCACATGATGATGGAGGCCTTGTCTCGGCTCTTACATTCCAGCCTGGGAAGGAGCAGGTCCAGAAGAGGCCTTCACAGAGAGAGCAGCCCTCTGCTGGGTCTGGTCCTCCTCTGAAAGTGTGAGAGAGGAGGGACCCCACTGTGTGCTCAGGTTGGCTGCCAGTGTCTTCGTGGCATGACGAAGATTGGATGCCCACAGTTACAGCTGCATAGTAGCATCCAAAGACAGCTATTGGAAAGGATTCATGGCCATCTTTAAAATCACAACAGGAAGAAAATCTAGAGCATTTATTGGTTTTCTTTGAGACAGGGTCTTGCGACGTAATCCAGGCTGGCCTTTGGCCTCAGCCTCCAGCATGCTGGAGTGACAGGCATGTGCCACTGTGCTCAGCTTTTAGCATTGGTTTTAATTGTAAGGAAAAATTTCTGTGAATACCCTTGTCTCCATGGCAATGTTAAGTCAATTAAACATCATATGCACAGCTTTAGATGTGTCCATGCTATTGAAAGCCACCTGTTTCTTCTGTATCACTGTGTCCTACATTACTGCTTTGAGGTGTGGCTCTTTCGTCCTTCTTTTTGTATTGGTTTTTTTATGAATATGTAGGTGGGGATCATTACTGTAAGATGAGTATTCCTAACCTAAGTAACTACTGCCTGGGGTGTTTGGAACAGTCCTGATTACCTTTAATAAACTGTACTCTAGCCTTCCTCGTGCGTCCTCCCTGCTATGGGCTCTTTGAGAGCCTCCCAGTTCTGATGTCTTGGTGTTTCAAGTAAGCACAGCTCGCTGTGCTTAGGAAGACTCGAGCACTGGGTAGTTCTTCAGGGGTTAGCGCTCACTGAACGTTGTTCTTAAATTAGCCATTTCAAACAACTTCATTTTTCTCATTATAATTCTGATAGTATTTTTTTTTCTGAACAGCTTTTACTTAGTATTTTAGCTTTACTTGTGTGTTGCGAGTCATGAAGTAAAGACAAAAATGATTGTTCACCTCCTGATACCTACCAAGGGGCAAATAAAGAGGCAGGTCAGATTTTGTTTAAAATGTCCCAGCACAGGGCCAAGGATGTAGCTGAGTGGTAGAGTACTTGCTTTGTTCATGGGAGGTCCTGGATTCAATTCTCAGTACTAAAAGCAAACAAAAATCTTAGTACCGCAAAAAACTACAGCTCCTTTCCATGCATCCTTGTTTCTGTAAACATGACAGCTGTTTGCATGAGAGCTTCCGTGTCTGAACTGCCACGTTAGTATTATACACTTAAAAACGTGCAACAGAGTCCCTGATGGTGGGATGAATCTACTCAAGAATTGAGCCCTTTGTAGCTGTGGTTGGGGTGTATCCGGCCGCCCATCAATCCCTGCCAGGCGCGCTAGTAGGTTCGGGGACTGGAATCACCTGGTCTTCTCAAACCTGAATCTCTTCATCTACCTGTTAAACATTCCCCAGGAGAGCCCTTAATAAAATTTACGTATGAAGGATAAAAACTGAATTTAGATTCTAAAACTTCACAAATATTTTGTTTTTCAGGTCTTGAATCACCACGACCAAATATAATCCTTGGGTTAGTCATCTGTCAAAAAATAAAACGGCCTTCAAATGCTGGAGAGTCGGACAAGACAGAGGAGAAGCGAGCCCGACTTCAGCCGGAGGAAACGGATGTCCCAGTGTGTCCCAAGGGCCCGGCAGCCTCCCAGTCCGAGAGGAAGCCCCCCAAGTACCAGCTGTACTCTGCAGACACAGCCGTGGGCACCACACCCCCCGGCTCTCCTCCACCCCCGCCCCCTCTTCCAGAGCCCCCTGCTTTGAAGACGCTGTCATCACTCACACCAGTGGCCGCCAGCAGTGCTACCGCACCTGCCTCAACAGCAGCCGTCACCACAGCAGCTTCAGCTTCTGTCACTTCATCAGCCTCAAAAACGGCCACCCCACTGGAGCACATCCTGCAGACTCTGTTTGGAAAGAAGAAGACATTTGAACCCCGGGCCAAAGACCCTGCTGGGCCCACTCTGGCTTCACAGCAAGATTCTAAAACCAAGGATGAGGATGGCGCGTCGGCTGCTCCTCTGTTAGATCCCATTGTGCAGCAGTTTGGTCAGTTCTCCAAAGATAAGGCTCTGGAGGAGGAGGAAGATGACAGGCCTTATGACCCTGAAGAAGAATACGACCCTGAGCGAGCCTTTGACGCTCCACTTCCGGAGACCAGGACGTGTCAAGATGTGGAAAAGGCTCCAGACGTGAGCGAAAGGGAAGAGGTAGCCTACGACCCCGAAGACGAGACGATTTTAGAGGAAGCCAAAGTAACCATTGATGACCTGCCCAACAGGATGTGTGCAGACGTGAGGAGCAGCTCCGCAGAGAGGCCTGCAGAGTACAGCACCGACGGTCCCACACCCTCTCTGGTTGAGCAGCAGAAAATGCTGGAGGAACTAAACAAGCAGATCGAGGAGCAGAAGAGGCAGCTGGAGGAGCAGGAAGAAGCTCTCAGGCAGCAGAGAGCGGCCGTGGGAGTCTCCATGGCACATTTCTCCGTGTCAGATGCGTTGATGTCACCACCTCCAAAGTCATCACTGACCAAGGCAGAGCTGTTCCCCCAGGAGCAGCAGGCTCCAGACCAGAGTCAGGGAGTCCCAGGGACACACCAAACCTCCGAATCGAGACAGAGTAGAGACCCTCGGCAGGCCAGACGCCTAGCGGAGAGCAGTGAGAACGAGCCCCTTCCTCGGCCCCCAGCAGGCGGCGGCGGTACAGGAGTGCAGGGTGCCCTGCCTCCCCGGGAGGCTCCCTGTGGGGCCCCACCAGTGCAGGCTCCTGTGGCAGCCCAGGAACCAAAGCAGTTGGTGGCAGCTCCTTGGGGTGCAGCTGAGAAGGCTGCACTGATGGCCAAGCAGGATGGCCCGGGGTGTGAGCATCCCGGAAACCCCATCCCGCAGTCCCTGGAGAGTGTCCATCCCCCCACAGCCGGAGACAGTGTGGCCAGACCTGCCCGGAGGGTGCTGCTGCCCACACCCCCAACCACTGCCTTTCAGTCTGGCTTCACTCTGCAGAATGACATGCAGAATTTTAATCCTGCTGGAGGAAGAGAGCCTTTCTCAGGTCTGGTGTTTACTTCTCAGGAAAAGCCTCTTTGCCCCGCCCTGTATGAGGACCCAAGAAACACTCAGGGTGCTGGCAAGAGCGACAGCACAACCACTGACACAGAGGGTGACAGAGAGCCACTGTCCAGGCCTGGCGAAGGCCCTGCTCTGTACCCCCAGGGTGGACAAAAGGGGGGGACCCCTCAGCCCCCGTTTCCAGGCCAGCGTGAACCAGTTCCTCGCTCTTTTGGGATGTCTGGACTTCATGGCCCAAATTTCCCAGGACCTAGGGGACCAGTCCTTCCATTTCCAGAAGATAACGTGGTTCCTAACAGTGATGGGCCAAGAGCTCCACCCCCTGCCAGATTTGGGGCCCAGAAGACACCTATCCCTTCTTTATTCTTGGGGCAACATGGGCCATCTTATGGGGACACTAGGGGCCCCTCACCCTCTTTCCTGGGGCCCCGAGGAGGAGCACCAGCCCAGTTTGAAGAACACAAAGATCCCCACGGGGACAAAAGGGAGTTCCAGGACAACCTGTATGGCGAGATGGGAGGCGCCTCTGCCCAGTGCGAAGGGCCAGAGCAGGCTCAGTTCATGGGGAGCAGGGGCACTGCCCCTTTCCAGTTTGGAGGCCAAAGACGGCCTCTCCTGACTCAGCTGAAGGGTGCCCGAGCAGGACCCTCGCCTGCTCAGTTCGGCAGCCAGAGGGGACCACCCCCTGGCCATTTTGTGGGCCCTCGAGGGCCCCATCCCAGTCAGTTTGAAGGTGCCCGGGGACCCCATCCCAGTCAGTTCGACGGACCCAGAGGCCAAGCTCCAGGTTTCGTGCCAGGCCCCCGAGGCCTTCAGCCTCAACAGTTTGAAGAGCAGAGGGTAAACTCGCCACCTAGGTTTGCAGGTCAGAGGACACCAGCTCCCATGCCATTTGGGGGACCAAGGGTCTCTGCACCCTTTTCTGAAAAAAATGAGCAGCCTCCGCCACGGTTTCACTTTCAGGGCCCATCCCCTCAGGCAATGAAGCCATCCCCCAGGCCCCTCCTGGAGCTCCCCAGTCACCCCCCACAGCACCGGAAGGACCGATGGGACGAGGCTGGCCCTGCCACAGCCCTGCCTCCCGGAGCTCCGTCTGGACAGGGCCCTGAGGCTGATGGGCAGTGGTCTGCTTCGGCTGACTTCCGGGAGGGCAAAGGCCACGAGTACAGGGCTCAGACTTTTGAAGGGAGACAGAGAGAGCGGTTCGAAGCTGGGCCCAAAGAGAAGTCTCTGGAGGAGCCAGAAGCCCAAGGGCCCGAGAGTCGGCAGGGCCGCGCCTTCGAGGACAGGCGGCGGGACCGAGACCGGGGCAGGACCTGGAGTCGAGAGAGAGACTGGGAGAGGAGCCGGGAGTGGGAGCGGCACCGAGACAAGGACTGCGGCCGGGAGTGGGACAAGGGCGGTGAGAGAAACCCAGGCAGGGACAGAGAGCGACAGGCAGAGCGGACCAAGGAGTGGGACCGGAGCCGGGAGAGAAGCCGAAATCGGGACCGGGACCGCAGGCGGGAGCGGGACAGGTCCCGGAGTCGGGACCGGGAGCGGGAGCGGGACCGAGAGAGGGCCCGGGACCGAGAGCGAGGCCGGGACCGCAAGGACCGCAGCAAGAGCAAAGAAAGCCCCCGAGATCTGAAGCCGGAGGCCACGAGGGCCTCTGAGGCAGACAACACTTCCGCCCAGGCTTAAGGCCACCGGGCCTGGCCCTGCCTGGGCGAGGAAGTGGGGCCCGTGGTGGCTGTGCATCTGCGCTGGGCCTGGGGAGACCCCTCCCAGAGCCAAGGTCTTCAACCCTGCAGAGTTTCTCAGATAGCTGTAATGAACTCAGATGCTGGAAAGAGTATTCTGGACTTAAGTTACTGTAATTTTGTGTATAGTGATTTCTTACAAAATTTCACATCTTTATCTGATGATTTTTTAGAAAACAACTTCAGAACTTAGTATTTCCATTTCAAATGACAGAAATGGGAAAATACCTACAAAAGCATATTGCTTTTTCAGATTATAGTTTCTATTTTCCAATAACTTGACTGTTGTCAGTTTTAAGGGAATTTCAGTGGACCTAGAGCCATACTTTTGCTAGCATCTCATCCATCTCCATGTTTCTGGAGCTGTCCCTGGGACTGGCCTGGCCACTGTCACCGGGTGGTTGAGCATGGCACGTGCCCCAGCTTGGGAGGACAGTCTTTTAGTAGCTCCCTGCAGTGTCAAGAAACCTGAAAGTTACAAGTCATCCTGGCTTCGTCATGAAGAAATTTAAATTACAAATTTCAGTCCAGAGACAAAAATAACTTTTCTTAGTTTTCAATTTTTTCAAAAACAACTAAAGCAACATCGATCTAGAAGATACTGTTGCATTTGAAATAATGTATTGAAATGTTTCAATTTGACCAGCTTAAAGAGGAGACCGGCAGGTGTACTATGCGAGGGCAGGGAGGGGCTCTTCCCGTGCACCGTGGGGGGGGGGCGGGTGACGTCAAGCGGCCTTCCCATCCATCCCAGCGGACCAAGGGCGTGAGCTGGCGCTCGGCTGGCCTGCTGCAGGCGTCGGTGTGAGTTTGTCACAGGGATGGCGCATATTTGTACAAAGTTTGAGCAGGACGAGAGTGATATATTCAAAAAGGACGAAATAGGTTCTCATTGAAATGCAGTGCTGTATGGCCGTCACATGTTTTCAGGTACTTCTGCCATGGAATAGAGGACGCCTGGTTAACTTATTTGAGTGTACAAATACACTTTGATAATTCTTTTTATATTTTCATAAACTTAATTTTGCAGGTATAAATTAGAGAGGTTCATTTGTTCTTTGGAGTCTTTTATTCCATTGTATTGTACATCACTACAGATTTTTCACTTTATAGCACAGATTTTTAAGTTGAGAAAACTGAGAATTTAGAAATTGGGGATGTTTGGTGGTAGAAACCAAGCATCAGTAGGTTAAATTACAGTAATAGGGGTCAAGTTCCAACATCTAACATGATGAGAAAGGTTTTTTTTAACATTATAAAGCAAATTTTTCTAATTTAAATACACAAATGTAAAAATCAAGTGTGTTTCTTTAGGATTACTTGATAGGAATTTCTGTACATTGTTATTTTGTATTGCAGAGTGTTATATCACTGTACATTAAACACAGGGCTTCATAGGTTTTGTTACTTGAAGCAGAATAAATATCTAAGGAGAATTCTTGTCTCAGGTCTTCACTTGGCCTCACAGCTGAGTTTGGGTGCAGGTCGGAGCTCCTGGGTCCCCCCTCTTTGTGCGGGCTGCACCCAGCGCTGCATGACCTAGAGTCGGTGAGGACCCCCACGGGCGCCCCCTGCAAGTCCAGGAATTGTCCCGGCTGGGGCGCCGAGGCACTGACGGCGAGGCGCGGGGCGAGGCGCGGTTCAGGAGGCGGTGGCGGGCTGCAGAGGGCTGTGCCGGGGACATTTCGGACTTACTTCACCCCAAACCGAGCCCTCGGCCTGCCTTTGAGCGCCACCTGGCGGCAGCACAGGGAGCCCTCAGCTGCTCAGCCGCGCCTGCGTCCAGGCCCTGCCCTGCGCAGAAACGCTGCTGGGCTGGGCTGCCCCCACCTCCAGGCTTAGGCTCTGGCTGCCCCTTTCCCAATCGAGCTACCAGCAAATCAGACCTCAGACCTCAGAGCAAGGACAACAGGGAGGCGTCCTGGGGCACAGGTGTCAGCACCCGCAGACCTCTGCTGCAGACATGGAAGCCACCTCCCTAATGTCCCATCACCTCCGCAGGGCCGTACCAAGTACCAGGTGACCGGAAGCGCCGCCCCCTTCCTGCCTTCTCTAGGGAAGACTGCCCTGCAGACAGCTGCCGCCTCAGAGGGCTTGTGAAGTACTGTAATCCTTGGCCAGCTGCAAAGCTTTTGGTCTGCGTGTCGCCTCTTGGGTAGTTAACCCAACATCTCTGGAGAAATACTGTAGGCGCCCTTGAGTTTTAACTCAGCCCTTCCTGCACACCTCCCTTACCCGTGCTCCCCTGCACCCCAAGGCCACCCCTGTGGAAAGCCTACTCAGTTGCCCTCTTGCAGTATCCACGCCAACCCATTCTCAGCCTGCTCCACAGACCAGCTCTACTGGCTCCGGCCCTGCGGCTGCTCCAGCCGTCCTCGCCCAGTGCGGAGTGCGCCTGCGTGCTGCACTTGGGCTCCTGGAGATGTGGACTCTGGCTCCAGCCTGCTTCTGGGGCAGCCAGACCCCCAACAGCTGCGTCATCTAAAAAGGAGAGGCCTGTCAGACAGCCCGGAGTTTATGCCCCTCCTCAAACCTTAACGTTGTTTCATTTTCACTTTTATAAATGCTTGGCGTTGTGAAATACAGTATTTATTTCTAGTTTCCCCTGAGGAGTATGTTCTAAAGTCTAGCCTTTTTTTGGATTCTTTGTTTTGTGTTTTTGTTTCATTACTGGGGTTGCACCACCAAGGCCTTGCTCACGCTAGGCCGTCTCTCCAGGGCTGCTGATTGGAGAACAGCGTCTTGCCAGGTTGGAGTTCGAGATCTCTTTCCCTACGCTCCAAGGAAAGGGGTTACAAGTGTACCCTGCCATGGCTGGGTAGTTCCCAGACCCTCGAAGTGGGGGTGGGGAGGAGGGAGCTCTGGCCGTGACCACATCAGGTCCTGATGTGACTGTGGTGGGCTCTTGTGGCTGTCAGAGTGGACCCTGAGGCCTGGCTGGTCGCTGTCCCTTTAAAGGGAGGTGGAATGTTTGTCCATTGTCTGAGGTCACTAGGGAGCTCCAGGTGGGGGAAGGCCAGTTGGAGCC